>SZWC01010742.1:4175-21857 GCA_023375785.1 Penium margaritaceum | reverse complement strand
CTTGGGATTCACGACGTTCCTCCTCCTCGTCGGAGCTGCCGACTGGGGGTTTCGGAGGAATGTAAAACTTGAAAAGCGATGGATCCATAAGACCCCCAGTGGGTATGGTATGCAAAAGCATGCACGCTAATATACATTGTACCCACATAACGGTCATTTTCGTGACTGTGATACCCACTTACCAGAGTTTAGGCCGAGCACGACAGCCATGGTGAGCGGGTTCGCCTCGGAACAAGAGGGCTCCAACAGGAAACGGCATGTTTCCCATGGCGTGCAAGTGGAGCAAATGGCGGACAAAGGGGAAAGCCTACGTAGATCATGATGTGCGGCATGATGAAAGGAGGTTCATCATGTCCCATGGTGCTCCTAACGGTCACCCTGGTCAGGAGTATCAAAAGTTGGGCCGGTTCGTAAGCTGTGGCATCACACACCCACTTTGTGCCGACGTGGCTTCCATCTGATGTTCTACAATGTCCTTGGCGGATGCATGGGCTTGGAACCCTGGATGTGCCAATCGTCTGCCAATATCTGCCGACGTGGCGCACGTGTAGCTAAGGTTAGCGTCATCATGGTTAAGAGTGAGGGCCTCTTTCCAATTCAGAAAATGGTACTTCTCTTACATGCACGATCGTGAGGTGTATGACAGGTAGCGATGACGATAGCAACTGATCGTTTCATATAGATGACGACCTCTGCGAGCAAAAACCATACCCCCCATGTTTCGTAGTAGCATTCGACGACACAATTGCAGCAACTTACGACGACACAGGACCCTTGACTTTGATGACACCGATAGACGCGTGTACACACATGAATTGTAAGGTGTCACTCGCCTCACGTTTGCACGCAGCTCGCAGTACAACTAAAAATAGAACAAATTCATAGAATTCCAAAATATTGTGACCACAATGTCCACACGTCAGAATCATGCACAAAAAACCAGTATTGTAGTCATGTTTCCTCACAAGTGGGTACCGCGTGCACGGTTACTTGCTATTCGCACTTTGTGGACAGTGCGGTTACCAGTTAAAAAGAAGGGTGTGGTCACAATACACCTAGTTTTTTAACTATATAATTGATATACCAATGTCGCAAAAAAAAACTCATATGACAACGCCGCACAAAAAAAAACGCATATGCCAATGTTGCACAGAAAATAACGCATATGACAATGGCATACATAAAATAACGCATATGCCAACGTTACACAGAAAATACCTGAGGAACCCAGAAACGCTAAAAAAATGTCAGGTTCCCGCCACATACCATGTAGCATTGATGCATGACATGATTTTTGTCATTCACTATGTCTCAGACAAATGCACCATTGCACGTGTTTCCATGTCAGGTCCAAAACACATGCTGTGATCCAATATGAAAGAAGGGGTCGGTGGTTGGTTGATTTTGTTGCGGAGGCTGGGCGGATGGTTGCTTTTGTAACGCAAGGTGGACGGATGGTTGCTTTTCTTCCGAACCATGGGCAGATCGTTACTTTTCTTCTGAACGACGGGCGGATGAGAGTCACACTTTGTGTTTCATAGGTATCTAACCTATTTCACCCTTAAAAGAATGGGTATTGTATTCGTCTTTTGCACAAAGTGGGTATTTGGGAATTACGATGCTCAAAAGGTAGGTATAAGGGAATTAATCCATTCATTTTTACCCACCTTTTGAAAAAGTTCTGCGCAGGTTGCCCACCTTCTGTGAGTTCCCCAGTTTTTTTCTGGGTGTTTACGCTGTTCCCACTTTTCGCTCTTTTCAAACAAAAAAACAACTTGCGCCCATTGCCCACTTTTAACCATAGGACTCTAATACCCATTTTTGTGCGCGGCAGGTCCATCTTGTACACATGGCGAATATTCTGACACGGACCCCCAGTCTCTACCACCCACTCCTCTCTCCTTTCAGTCTCTCACCCGCATCTCTCCTGCATGTTTTATCTACTTTCTCCTCTTGTCCCTCCTCACAGTCAATGATGAGGCGGGGATGTCAGGGCGAGGGCTCGAGGCCATCGGCCTCGAGCCCTCGCCCTTGCGTTATCGCGGATTCGTGGCTTCGTAGCCGCTTGTTGTCGGCCAGCGAGCTGCATGTCGTCGGCCAGCGAGCTGCTGGCCGTCGGCAAACAGCTGGCTTTCTGATGGCCAGCGAGCTGTTCGACTGGCAGCTGCTGGCCGTCGGCAAGTTGCTGGTCATCGGCGAGCTGCTGGCCGTCGGCGAGCCCTCTCTGTGGCAAGGGGTGGCCTCCGGCCTGTCCTCCGCATTCGCGGGGGAGAGGGCCGGCCCACCCCTTCCCCCCCTCCCTCCCCCCCTCCCCCTTTTGCTCTGTATTGGTTGCACGATTGATTCTGCCAACTTCCAATCGGTGGCAGAAACATCGGTCGCGCGACCATATTCTAACACATTTGTTTGTGGAAAGATGCAACGATGCAAAAGTTGTCATTTTATAAACATGACATCAAACAAACTTTCAGAAAAATCTCCCTGCCACAATCATCAGCAAAAGTCAACCATATCAGAATAAAGAGAAGGAGGTTTCCAATAATGCACATAGAATGATGCCTGAAAAAGGAAAGAAATAGAAACAAAAGCAAATTTCATAAATTGTAAAACATATGTACATTATCCCCACTTGATGAGAAAATGTGACTAAAATACTGGGATTTTGTGCATCTTTTCTCAAAAGTGGGCAGGGTGTTCACGATTAGTCACTATTCACACTTTTTGGGTATAGTGGTCAATAACTGAAAAAAGTGGGTATTTGGGCAGGTCAACGCTCACTTGGTAAAAGGGAGTTATTCCGAACCCTGCCTGCCAGAAAATAGGTCTAGGACTATTTTCTGATTGGCTGGTTAGCTAAGTAACAAGCTCTACAGAGCTGGGGTGGAGCTAGAACTTGGAGGGGTCTCCCATTGTTGTTCATTCTTGACTCCTAATCAGTTACTTCCAGTTTTCACCTGCTTTCTGGCGCTAACACAGGCGCGCGCACTTCTGAGTAACAAACCCAGAGCATCCAGACTTCGACTATAGAGCAGCGGACTAAGGGGGCAGCAGACTGAGCAATGAGCTTGGGAGCCCGTACGTTGCATCAACGTTGTTGCACCAACCTGCTGCTTAGTACTTCCAGCTAATACTGCCCATTGCAAATGGCACGCGACATTGCACATCGGAACAACGCTCGATGTCGCGTGAGGTCGTCGACATCAGCCCCTTTTTTTTAACTGTCGACAGCTAGCGTTTAACAAGGTCATCGTTTGATCATTGTAGATATCTAGCTCGCATTGTGAGACATTGCATTTTCATATCAGACGGCAATTCGTAAACCGTAACATACGCTATTCAATCAGTGAACATTTCGTACATACTACAATGTAGTGTTTCTTTGTAGAATTATTCTTGAGTACAATTCTAACATGATTAATGCACATATCAATTATAGAAACATATGTCTCTTTGTACACATTGTTAGTCACGGTTCGTAGGATCGTATGATTTAACAGCTCGCGATTTTTCTCGCTTGTTCAATCGAATTCATTAACACGAATTAGGTTCCGTCAATTGACCTCATTTGAAGAAATTACAGGGACGACCACATCAACCTTGCTTCCTTTCTTCCGGCGTGCGATGCATAGTGCAATACACGTTCGTCAAAATGGAAGCTTATAGGGCTTGCATGGTTCTGTTTTTGGCACTTCCGATGCAAGGATTTTCCTCAATTCCATGTCTCGTATTGCACGAGATATAGAACGTAAGAGGCGAGGGTGATGAGCTCGCACCCATCTTTTTGTCTCGGGAGCTCTACAAAGATTAGGAGATAGAACTCCAATATTTCCATCGGCGGATGTGACAAATTCAAACCGTTCGATCCATATGGTCGATCCCAAATAATTTTGCATAAGTTTTAATCAAAGAGAATATCCCCTGAACAATGAGGAGTGTTATGAGCTGATCGAATGTTGTCGAATAGCCAATGCTGGTTTTCTATGGGCATGGTGGAATGATTTGTAAACGAAGGAATGAAAGAAGTTTTCAACAAGTAAGATTATAGGACCTTAATGGCCAGTGTCACTTGTGACAGGGATAATGTGGGGCCCGTTCTATAGGATTCACGATGTCTAGGAGCATGAGTATTGGACATCCGCTTGTCACGCTTAGTGACAAGCGGATGTCCAAAGTGGGTATCGGAGTCGGCTCGTAAAAAGCGGGTAAAGGGTGCTTCTTTCTTTTAACTATGGGCATAATGTGCACCATGTTGGTTTTCGTGCATCTCCCATTGTACTATGTTGTGTCCTCCCAGCTTGTGTACATCGTCGTGCAGATGACTGACGGCGAGACTCGACGTTGTTGGAGTCTCGTTCAGTGGAGCCGATGCACACTGAGGCCTACTCCCTCCGGCGATGCGCTCAGCTCCATCGGCAGGCCTCCTCGGCGGTCGGGCCGCCGGCGGTTACTGCCACTGTAAATGCTGTCTACATGCACCCAGCCCTGTTTCCGGTTGTGCCCTTACGTCTGCAGCATCATGCCGTGCCTAGGGTCTATGTCTCTTGCTGTGCGGCCCTGTTTGGCATCACTGACCGTCGTAGGCACTGCCTGGGTTTGGGCAACCGTAACTCTTTGCTGCTATTTTTTTAGCTGATTCTGACCACACGACTGTGTTTGCAGTGTTGGTATTATGGTATGGTCCAGTTTTCAGGCAAAACGGACGACGCCCGGGTTTTGGGTTGTCGGGCGTCTGGCAGGGCTCACCGAGAAAACCCTACCTGCCAGAAAATAGGTCTAGGATTGTTTTCTGATTGGCTGGTTAGCTGAGTAACAAGTTCTACACTACTGGGGGGGAGCTAGAACTTGGAGGGGTCTCCCATTGTCGCTTATTCTTCATTCCCAATCAGTCACTTTCAGTTTTTCAGCTGCTTTCTGGCGCTAACACCAGCACGCGCGTTTCTGAGTAACAAACCCAGAGCTTCTAGACTTAGACTCTAGAGCAGCAGACTGAGGGGGCAGCAGACTGAAGCAAAGAGCGTGGAAGCCCGCACGCTGCATCAACAACGCTGCTGCCCCAACCTGCCGCCTAGCATTTCCAGCTCACCACTTAAAAATTTTGAGGAGAAAAGAGGGGACATGCCAAAAAGTGGGCATACTAGTCATCTTCTCCCACGACTGGCTGATATGTAAATGAAATTTTCAAACGTGGGTAACCTGCGCAGAACGTTTTCAAATGGTGGGTAAAAAGGAATCCCACCTAAACATGTTTGATCATTGCAACACTTGTCATCGAAGTGCACTTATCGCTAATTACAAATTTCTCAAGTGTCCAAAAGTTTAAACCGTGTTTTGCCTCACAAGTTCTACCTGTTCACCAGCTACGCTCCGTTTGGCGTAACATTTATGGATGGCGCTTGTGATTGCTTCTTCTTCTAATCGTCATCTTGTATTGTTGCGAGAGGTCAAGCCGTCACTGTGGTTACATTTTGGATAAATTGGCCAGATAATCCTGTTTGTTGGTCTGCCCTCATGCGATGTGATGTGCCAGTGGAAGTGTGCTATATTTAGAGCCTACCTGATTCCTGACCCGTCCGAAGCTCAAACCTGATTACGCTGTTTGAAATCATAAGCCGACCTGAGTGGCTGAACGGTCATTTAGACACCTGGGCAATTCTGGCCGTCCACTTTTTCCAACTTTTGCAAATGATTGCTTTCATTTTATTGGCAGCAATCAAACAGAGACTTTGATCATAAAGTTCCTGTTTAGTTTTCTGTTTTAGGTGGTTTTGGTTGCAGAAAAACATCGCCCCTCAAAAGCTCGCCGTTTGTGCGGCCTACAATGTGAGACCTTTTTGTCGGGTCGAAGCTTAGCGCTGACACGATTTACCGGAAGATTAATCCTACGGTCATCGTAGACCATCATATTTCTGTTAGGTTTTTTTCTGAAGGCGCTCGCCAAGCCCCGATGTCGAGATCGTCGCCGTTTATGGCGACTGGTCAGGTCATCGCCTCGGACAAGTTTGCCCTTACATTTTCCCTTTTTGAAATTGGCAAACGCCATGCCCTGATTGTTGAAGTTTGCCAGCCACTCACAACTCTATGCCCTCTTGTCTCCCACACTCTGCACACACATGTCCACATTAAGTGATAATGGCCCTACCTGAGGAAGCGTCAGGGGTGCTTGCTCTGACTGGAGCCATTGATGCCCTCAAGCCGCTGCTACTGCCTGTTCTTGGAGTGCCTAGTGCCACACGTGTGGCCGTTGCATGACTCTCTATGATTCTCTATGATTCTGTGATGCGGTAGATGCTAGGGCACGTACATTCTCACTGTCGTGCCCTGCATTATGTTCTCTTGCCTTGCATATGCTTGTGGAGCTGCATATTTCCCAGGTGCTCATCCTTGGGGGGGCACCATGCCGGTCTTGGCCGTGCATCGGTGAGCAGCCGCCCTCGGTTATTCCGAGTGGTCGGGCTCGACCCCCGGGTGGCGGCGCTCGCTCACGCGAGCTTGATGCTTGTAGTGGGTGTGTGCTCACCGGTTCTAACCTCGCTCGCTCTCTCACACTTGCTCCGTCTTGGTTGAGTGCACCTTTCTAATGCAAGTTACTGCATCCATGGCGTGTCTTACGCTACACTGGTCATTGTGGTCACCTACCCCACCATACATGGTTTAACCGATGAATTTCCTAGCAACTACTGGTATCAGAGCGATGAGGATCCATTCCCATAGCTCGTCGATCCTGGCCCGTTAACTTTGGTGTGACACACACACGCGGCTTTCTTGGCCCGTGCCCGACTCTTCGGCACATCAGCAGCGCATCTGCACAGCTGGCCGGTTCTTCAGCACCACAGGACATCACCTGGGGGTGTTACTGCACTTGTTCTCAATCCCCTAGCAGCAGTCCTAAGCCGTGGTCGTCCACACCCGCTGGCGCCATTCGGTGCACCGCCTCCTCTCCTAGTGGGTCTCCACCTCACTGCGGCATCATGCGCTCTTATGGCTTCCCACTTGCATGCTGCAGAGCTCCCTACTGCCCTTGGCTGTCCTCGGCTGTCCTTGCCTGCCCTACGCTCTCTGCTGTGCTTTCGACTGCTGTTGACTACTCTCTGCCAGCAGCTGCCTTCTTCAAATTGGGTGTGTAGGTCGCATCCCTAATCCGCAGAAGCCGTACCATAGCTGGTGCGCCTCTCTCGGCTGAGACAGCAGCCCTCTCAGCGTCCACACTGGCTGACGACGACACCCCTCTGTGGGTGCGCATGCTGGATCATACGTACTAGCAAGAAGACTTTGACGCACCGGCTGAGTGTGAATGGGAGGAGATAGATCGTCAAGTCTACACCCAAGATGACCTTCCACCATCACCGCCACTGTCACCCAGGATGCAACCGTCTCACAGGTCTCAGTCTGTCGAACCTGCAGCTACACCTACTACGGCTCCTCCTCCTATCGCAGTAGGATCAGCCCAGGCGTCCACTACACCCGAGGTGCCCGGCTTCATTCCCTTTCTTCTAGTGCACACCGACTCTATTGGTCTAGCAGGAGCTATCCTTGACGCAGCTGCTAGTGCCGCGGCCACTTTCACAACCACGGCTAGGGCCTACCATGCCCCCACGCAGACAGCCGTTGGCCGAGCACTTGAGGCATACGCACAGACAGCTGCCTCTCTCACCCTACTTGCAGCTGTCGTTGCAAACATTGCTACCCAGATCACAACAGCTGTAGCATCTATCGCCACTGCAGCCTCCACAGCAGCAGACGCTACCTCTAACGCCGTTGGCTCCATTCGAGCATCCACCGCCGCAATAGTGCTGATGCCCACTGGTGCTCCTCATGACACCACACCACAAATCACCACCGGCGTTCCGGTGGCATCAGCCTCCGTGGTAGTTGCTGAAGCCACCACTACGGGGCTACTGTGTCTCACGGTGGTGGTCGCAGGTTGGATGGCGTTCTTGTTCTCCTCAGCTATAGCTGTTGTCCCACTGCAATTCACTCTTCTTCCGCATCACCAACTCGGTGAGCACTGCATTCCACAGGGACACATTGCACTCTCTTGCACCCCTTTTGTACTCTCCTCTCACTCCACCTTTACTCACAATTCCCTTCTCTCATCATGCCTAGACCAGAGGAGACTATAGAGGCCCTCCAGGCCGCTCTTAGTGAGGCGCAAGCAGAGCGTCGCAAAGCTGAGGATGACCTTCATCAGGGGCAGGAAGCACAGCACGAGCTAGTGGCCACAGTGGCCACCTTAGTCATTGAGCGATTGGGTTCTATTCCAGCCCTTGCTGTAGTCCTTCCTACCACAGAGTCTGGCTCAACAGACTCATCTGCTCCTCCTCATAGTGTAGTTGCAAGCTCCTCTTCTCCCTCTCTCCCAGCAGCCTTTCCCCGTGCTCTACTCCCAGCTCGCCATAAAGACTTTGAAATGTTACCACCATAGTTCACGCCTAAGCTCACGTTCACATCCTGGGATACCCGCTTCAGCGCATGGGCCCAGGGGGAGCTCCTTTCGGAATACGGCTCTCCTACCAGGCCTGCAGAGGCCGCTCGCGCTGTGCGGGCACTCATGAATGCTGGCCCTGAGAATCTTCTCGACGACATCGCTACGTACAACGCAGACCCTTCCCGCAGCACCCCTGCTGATCTTGTTGGCGCTTACGCTCTTATTCGCCGCCGCAAAACAGTGACTGGGCACGCCACCTAGAGTGCGCTCACTGTTCAGTTCAACACATTATAGATGCGTAATGATGAGACGGCAGATGAGTACTGGACGTGCAGACTACGCTTGCTTCGGGACCTTGGCAAGGCCGCCCCCGGTCCCCTCGCAGCCTGCTTGTCCATCGTTACTGGCATCATTCCATTATTGTCTGATCTGTCCCTGCACGTCTCTCAGGTGAAACTTGAACGTCTTCCCACTGAACCTATTCCTGCTGATTCCCCATTTGGAATCGGCCCTCTCTTTGACTTCACTACCTCCTGCCTCACCAACTCGTGGAATGCCTTGTAGAACAAGCGCATGCATCACGTTGTATTGGTTGTTGTCACCACCTCCTCCTCTTCCTCCTCTGTCGTAGCTTCCTCTTCCTCCTCCTCTTCGCAGGCAATAGCGCACTCCACTCACAGTGACTTTTGTGGGGGGTTGGTGGGTCCGGCCGTGGTGGCGGCCGCGGGGGCAAAGGCCGTCGGGGTGGCCGCGGTAGCAAGAACTCGGCCCCCACTGCTTTTGACATCACCTGTTGGAACTGTGGCACCTCTGGCCACTGTGCACCAAGATGTCCTACTCCTCGTGACGATGCTCGCCTGGCCCCCTCCATGCGTGCCCACTGGGCCCGCACCGGTGCGGCCACCTCCTCTGCCGCTGTTGCTATGACAGTCGCATTGTCCTCATCGTCGTCCTCTGTCTCAGCACTCACCACCACGCCTGCCCCCCTTCAGCTGATGCCTCCAGCTCCCAGCCCCTGGGGCTGCATTCCTCCTCCATCTAGCCCTCCACACTACGGTCCCGCGTCCTCGCACTACCACGTGCCACACTAGGCTCGTGACAACGGGAAACTCTTTGACCGCTCCTCAGACCGTTCCTCGGAGCGCTCCTCTGATCGCCGAGACGAAGAGCGTACTCTTGAGCGTCGGCTGGCAGAGCTCCTTCACCTTCGCTCTCAGGGATGTGAGAGTGTGAGTGGCCAGTCACGTGTGTCTATTTGTTAGTCTGAGGTCACTCTTTGTGGTGCCTCCTGTGGTCGTGTTCATGGGGACTTGCCTGATGATTGTGCGTGGATTGAAGATTGGCAGGCACACACGTTCCCCACTCATCTTGGTTGTCTACCCTCTCCATCTGCCCGTGGCACCACAGCTGTCATTCTTGTTCTCCTCTCCACTCGTGCCTCCCTTGGCCTCTGGATCATTGACTCCGGGGCCACACATCACATGACCTCCTGTCGCTCCTCCTTCGTGTCCCTTGGTCCCGTTCAGTCTGTTTGCTCCGTGCGCACAGGCTCCGGCCAACTGCTCCCTGTTCAAGGTGTTGGTGTTGTCCGCTTTGTCGGTCCTGGTGGCACTGTCTACCTTCCTAACGTGTTGTACGTGCCTGATCTTGAGGTCAACCTTCTCTCTGTGACCACCCTTGACAACCAGGGCATGGACTTCTCCTCCAGCGGTGGCCTTGCCTCTATCTCTTCGCGCTCGTCTGGTCGTGTTGTTCTTTGTGGCATGCGGTGTGATCACCTGTTTCGTGTTCCACTCACGTTGCCCTCGTCTTCTGTTGCTTCTGCCCTTGTTCACATCGCTCCGTCCTTGTCTCCAGAACATGCTGATCTCCTGCATCACCATCTCTGCCACATTCACACTGGTGCCATCCAGCGCCTTCTTCGCCTTCGGCCCGCCCTTGGCCTTGACCCTGCCACATTTGCTGCACCCTGTATGACCACCTGTCTTGACTGTGCCAGTGGGAAAATGCACCGGTCCCCTTTGTCCACCTCTGAGTCCACTACCACTCACCCTCTCAATCTGGTGCACGGTGATGTCATGGATCCATTGCCCCATGACTTCCTTGGTGGCCTTGGCCGTTATGTCTTGTGCTTAACCGACGACTTCTCTCGTTATCGTTGGATCTTTGCCCTTCGTCACAAGAGTGATGTCACTGATGTCCTTGATTCCTGGCTACCGTAGGCTGAGCGTGCCTGTCTTCGACCTTTGCGTGTGTTTCGCAGCGACCGCGGTGGTGAGTTCGTTGGTCCTACTTCTCGTTTCCTTGAATCACGTGGTGTCCGAGTTGAATCCTCTGCTCCTATACCCTCCACTAAAATGGTGTCTCTGAGCGTTGGAACTGCAACCTCGCTGATGGTGTTCGCTCTCTCCGCTCTGCCTCCGGGCAATCCCCTCTCTTTGCCTTTGAGGCCATGTCCTACATGACTTGGGTCTAGAACCGTGTCCCTCATGGCCCCCTTCCCCACTCTGTCACCCACTTCAAACGCTGGATTGGGCAACGTGCTGACCTCCACCTTGCCCGTGTCTGGGGGTGCCTTGCCTCCGTGTGGGTTTCCTTAGACCAACGCGTTGGTAAGCTGTCTCCTCGTGGTCGGCTCTGCCTCTTTCTGGGCATTTCTCCCTTCTCCAAAGCGTGGCGCTTCTGGGACCCCTCCCGGTGCCGTGTCATTGAATCTCGTGACGCCCTCTTCTTTGAACACCTGTTTGAGCGTGATTCTCCCCACTTTGGTGGATCCCTCTCTCCGCCCTCTCAAGATGGGGGTGGTCCTCTGCCCTCTGGGCCTCCTCTTCTCCCCTCTGTGCATCCCTCGCCATCCTCTGTTGCCTCATCAATGGAACAAGTTTCCCCATCTCTGTCTTCTTCTCCCTCCACTTCCTCTGCTCCTCTGCCCTCGCCTTCTCCCGGCCAGTCTCCCGCCTCTCTTGGTGTTGTCTCTCTTGTACCCTGTGTCTCCTCCTCTGTTCCTCCAACTGGCACCATGTCCCCGCCACCATCTCTCTCCCAACCTTCTGACCCTTTGGCCTCGTCATCTTGGTTTGTGCAGTAGCACCCTGCTACTCCCTCCTCCTCCGTGCGTGTGCCATCCATCCCACCGGTATCACCCTACACTCGTGGTGGTCGCCTCCCGGCACTCCCCTCTCACTCTCAACACGTGGTCTTTGGTGACCCTGGTCTCCGTGCCCTCGGCTTGGCTACCTCTGCTCTGTCCACCGCAGCGTCCGTCATGCACCCCAGCATTACACTTGGCTACTCGCTTATCGAGGAAGAGTTCCACTCAGCTCTATCCTCCTCTGTAGTTGGGTACGTTGCATCGTGCTTTGCTGCCGCTAGGCTCTCCCCGCTGCCCCCCGAGCCCTTGACTGTGCAGCACGCACAGCCTCACATTACTCATTGTGGGAGCAAGCCATGAAAGCCAAACATGATGCACTGTCTGAGCATGGTGTGTACAAGCTTGTCGACCTCCCACCGGGTCGCAAGACAGTTGCTGCCAAATGGGTATACCGTCCCAAGCTGGGTCCTGACAACACAGTTGAACGGTGCAATGCTCGTCTCACTACAAAGCATTTTTCTCAGATCCCCGGTATAGACTTTGACGAGACCTTCGCCCCGGTTGGTCGCTACACCACAGCCAGGGCTCTCCTGAGTCAGGTTGCCCAGCATGACTGGGAGCTTGAGCAGATGGATGTCAACAATGCCTTCCTCCATGGTATGTTGAACGAGGATATCTACATGGTGCGGCCACCCGGCTTCTTAGATGGAACAAACCGGGTATGGCGCTTGCGCACGGCCCTCTATGGCCTGAAACAGTCCCCACGTTCTTGGAACCAAGAGATCACAGCCACCCTTGAAAAAGGGGGGTACAAAAGAAGCTTTGTGGACCCTGCGTTGTTCCTCAGTGCCCCCATCAAGCTACTTGTCGCCATTCTTGTCTACGTGGATGACCTCCTCATTGCTTCTCTTGACGTTGCATCTGTTGCAGCGGTGAAGGCTGTGCTCCAGGCGGCATATAAGATGAAGGATCTTGGTCCGGCTTGTGTCTTCCTTGGCATGGAGCTGGAACGTGACCGTGGGCGTCGCACTTTACACGTCCATCAGGTTGCGTATGTACGTAGCCTGGGGGAGCGATTTGCCCCGCTCCTCACATCAGTCCCCACGGCGTCCACTCCCATGACACCCGATGGTCAGTCTTTACTGAAGTCTCAGGAGGTGTCTACACTAGGGGAGACGGTTGATGTGACCGATTACCTCCATGTCCTTGGCTCCTTGATGTACCTCGCCACGACCACCCGGGCTGATGTGGCATTTGCTGTGAACTTCCTGTCCCAGTTCTCCGAGTTCCCCCGTGAGCGTCATCTTGAGGCAGCATTGCGGGTAGATAGCTATGCCCTCTCCACCCCTCGCATTGGGCTATACTTTCGTGCGCAGCCCTCAATTGTGGTGGACGTCTTCACAGACAGTGACTAGGCGCATGACTATGATGCCCGCAGTTGAAGGGGATATACCTTTCCGGTCGGTGGCACTGTAGTCTCCTGGAAAAGTGGCAATCAAGGGAACGTTGCTCGTAGCATTGCCGAGGCTGAGTATGTTGCTCTTGGTGCAGGCACGTGTGAGGCTGACTGGCTGTGTCGTTTGCTGCAACAATTACGTGTACCCATCCGTTGCATCACGCTGCGCTGCGACAATTAAAGCACAAAGGCCATTGCTGAGAACAGCGGCATGCATCATTCACACACTAAGCACATCAATGTGGAGCACCAATTTTGTTCGTGAGTGCATTGCCGCTGGCATTGTCCAGGTTGCTTGGGTGGACATAGAGTCTCAGAGAGCTGACTTTCTCACCAAGGCACTTAGTCGTAATGTCTTCAAAAGTGTTGTTCACTTTGTTGGTCTCACCTGTCCACATGACCCAGGTTGATTGGCTTCAGGACATCTCTATCACCTCTCGTGATCCTCTCTTGTTGTCCTCTCATGTGTGTGGGTTGGTTGTCTGCGGGTCAAGGGGGAGTGTTGAAGTTCACTGGCCACTCACAACTCTATGCCCTCTTGCATCTCACACTGTACACACACATGTACAAATTAAGTGACAGTGGCCCTACCTGAGGAAGCGTCAGGCGTGCTCTCTTTGACTGGAGCCATTGATGCCCTCAAGCCGCTGCTGCTGCATATTCCTGGAGTGCCTTGTGGCACACATGTGGCCGTTGCATGACTCTCTATGGTTCTCTATGATTATGTGATGTAGTAGATGCTAGGGCCCATACATTCTCACCGTTGTACCCTGCATTATGTTCTCTTGCCTTGCATGTGCTGGGGGAGTCGCATATTTCCCAGGTGCTGATCCTTAGGGGGCCACCATGCCGTTCTTGACCGTGCATCGGTGAGCAGCCGCCTTCGGTTATTCCGAGTGGTTGGGCTCAACCCCCGGGTGGCATGGCTTTCTCACCCGAGCTTGATGCTCGTAGTGGGTGTGTGCTCACCGGTTCTAACCTCGCTCGCTCTCTCACACTTGCTCTGTCTTGGTTGAGTGCACCTTTCTAATGCAAGTTACCGCATCCATAGTGTGTCTTACGCTACACTGGTCGTTGTGCTCATCTGACCCACCATACATGGTTTAACCAAGCAATTTCCTAGCAACTACACTGATGTCTAGACCGTCGATGTATATGTTTTCGACTGGGATAAAGTTTCCAGAGAATCCTGGTTTTGTCTCTGTCCTTGTGCGAGGTGATGGGTGGCTCAAATACGACGAGCAGTCGAGCCTATCTGGTTTCGGACCCATCGGAAGCTCAAACTTGGTGAAGTTGGTCGAAGTAATGAGCCGACCTGAACAACTGGACGGTCATTTTGACGCCTGACGACTCTGGCCGTGCACGTTTTATTTTTTCTTGCAGCAATTTGTTTGTGGTTCATTGGCGGGGCTCAAATTGAGACTCTGACTGCGAAGGTTTTTTTTATTCTGCGTTATTAATGTGTAACGGGCGTGTCTCCAGCTCCTGCTCTGAAGTCGTCGTCGGAGTTCGCATAATGGCGTTCTCAGTCCGCGTCACGGGTTTACCCCCTTCGCAAGACTGAGGGGCAATCGTCATCAATGACCCAGAGCAGGGAGACTCGAATGTTTCGAGTCTCTGGAGGCCCATTTCCGTTTTTAACCAAACCCCTGGTTTTGGTACCCAAACCGGGGGTTTTTACCTCGAACTCGTGTGTTCGCACGAGTTATTTCATTCGTTTCATGTCGAAGTTCGTCGTAAACGAACTTCGATTCATGTTTTGTCGTTCTGGCGCGAAATCGTCGCGTGCGAGGCACGTCGGCGATTTCGCGCCAGCTATTTTGACCTCCCATTGCTACCCCTATCCCTTCGTCCTCTCTTGCTCGTTTGCAAGGAGGGCGAGGGGGGGGCGAGGGCACGAGGCCACGAGGCCTCGCCCTCGAGGCCCTCGTGGCCTCCCAGCCGCCGATCCGGCTGAGGCCGCGATCGGCGGCTGGCGGCTGGCCGGCCGGTGGCCGGCCGGTCGCTTGGCCGGCCGCCGGCCGTCCAGCCGGCCGGCAGCGAGCTGGCCTACGGCCAGCGAACTGCTGGCCGCCAGCCAGCCCTCGCTGACGCGAGGGGTGGTGCGCAACCACCCCTCCCATCAGCGAGGAGGGAGGGCCGAACCGGCCCTCCCGCTACATTCCTCCCCACTTATTATGAACCGNGCTAAACATGAACACGTGCATGGTACGTAGACCTAAGCTGCAGCTTGTAGGTCAGCACGGCTAGCGGCCTCCCCCCTTTAGGCTGGAGCGTCCGCGCGACAACCATGTTGGGTGTCCCCAACCTCCTATGGTCGCTGTCCATGAATGCTGCCCTGTGGGAATGTTGTTCACTTTTCCGCGTTCAGGTGGTACCTCCTGCCACGCGTCGATCTGTGCGAGCTGCAAGCTCGCTCCAGTACTCATTGACCACCCCTGTGGGCAACCGAGATTCGGGCTCCCATGAATTATGTTCAGGTCCACAACCGGCCCAATGGACGAGGTACTCCCTGACAACGCGCGACCGAAGAGTACGCTCTCGGTGCTGGAGTAGGCGAAGGACCTCGTATTGGCCGTCGGCAGCCAGGACAGCTGGCGGTGGCTGAACGGTTCCTCCCACCGTGTATGGAGCCAGCAAGCTCACATGAAACACGTCATGTATCTTCATACTCGGCGGACGTAGCAATCGGTATGCCACTGGCCCGATGCGTGCTACAATGGGAAACGGCCCAATCCACTTCGGTAGAAGTTTTCTTGCCCCTGGCGAATTCAACCGAAGGTTTTTAGTGCTAAGCAGCACTTTGTCACCGATGTCAAACGACACCTCCCGGCAACCTTTGTCGGCATATGCCTTTTGTCGCTGCCGAGCTGCTTGAAGGTGACCCTTCGCCTCCTGCAACAAGGAGTTGATGCGCTCAGCAAAGGCTTGAGCGGAAGGGACCTGCCCTCCTGTACTCCCACCCTTCACCAATGAAGAGGGTACCACTGGATGCCGACCACTGTTCAACACGAACGGTGTGAACTGTGTGGACTCGTTCACCGAGTTGTTCACCGCAAACTCTGCCGGTGCCAGGAATTCGTCCCAATCATGCATGGCAGGGTCCACGTACATGCGGAGCATCTGCTCCAGAGTGCGATTCATGCGCTCTGTTTGTCCATCCGTTTGAGGGTGAAATGCTATCGACATTTGCGACTCACTGCCGAAGTACTCATGCATCTTTTGCCAGAACTTACTAGTAAATTTTTGATCTCGATCGGAGATAACGCGCAACGGCAAGCCGTGGTACTTTACGACACCCTCAAAGAAGAGACGAGCGGTCTCCTCTGCGTTGACGTCAGTGGTTGTAGGAATGAAATGTGTCATCTTAGTCAAAAGATCCACAACCACTAGTATTGCATCGTGGCCACGGGCCATGTCCGGAAGACCAGTAATGAAGTCCATGCTGACGCACTCCCATGGAGTCCCAGGAATGGGAAGCTGCTGTAGGAGTCCAGCAGGCTTCTTGTTACTAGCCTTATTCTGAAGACATGGGTCGCATGTCATGCAATACTTACGGACATCGACACTCCACCCTGGCCACCAATAGTGGTCCGAGAGTGCCTGTCCGGTCTTTCGGGGTCCCACGTGACCTGCGACCGGCGGGTCGTGGAACTGGGAGATAACNCTGGAGAAGTCCAGCAGGCTTCTTGTTACTAGCCTTATTCCGAAGACATGGGTCGCATGTCATGCAATACTTACGGACATCGACACTCCACCCTGGCCACCAATAGTGGTCCGAGAGTGCCTGTCCGGTCTTTCGGGGTCCCACGTGACCTGCGACCGGCGGGTCGTGGAACTGGGAGATAACCTTTGCTCGAAGGTCTCCCGAGTTTGGCACAACAACTTGTTCTCCGTGCCAGAAGATTCCTGCGGGCTCCACCAAGCCATACTTGTCCAGATTTCGAGAGTCTTGAAACCAAGAATCCACACAGTATCCCATCCGGATCCTGTTTACAAAACCGTTGTAATGGATAATCTCTCGTGGTGGTTGACGCAGAGGTGCAGGGGGATCCGGTGGTGGTACGGTTGCTGTTGCAATGGCCATAAAACACCCACTAACCTCGGTGGTTGCTTTTATTTCCACAGGCTGTCGGCTTAGTGGATCGGCCACATTGATGCGTCCTGGCCGATATTCCCATGTGAATGAGAATCGACTCAGGTATTCGCTCCAACGCGCCTGTCGTCTTGACAGGTTCGGTTGCGTTTGGAAAAACACCAATGGATTATGGTCGGTCACGACCGTCACACCCCCTTCAGCACCCTCCAGGTAGCAACGCCACATTTTGAAAGCGTGGACTACCGCAAGGAGCTCTTGATCCCCGGTCGAGTACCGCGTTTCCGCGGGTATGAGCTTTCGACTCTCATACGCAACTGGGTGACCGTTCTGCATGAGGACGGCTCCAAGTCCTACTACCGACGCATCACATCGAACCTCCCACGGTTGCGATGGATCCGGAAGAGCTAGAACGGGCGCCGTGGAGAGAAGCTCTTTGACTTTGAGAAAAGCGTTCTCGCAATCAGATGTCCATTCCCAACGCACGTCTTTTCGCGTGAGCCTGGTTAGCGGTGCTACCAGGGTCGAATACCCTTGCATAAACCGTCGAAAGTAGTTTGCAAGGCCGAGGAAAGACCGAATCTGCCCAACATTTTCGGGGCGTGGCCAGTCCA
>SZWC01010740.1:84819-96079 GCA_023375785.1 Penium margaritaceum | reverse complement strand
AACATGGTCAATGGGAGAAGCCAAAATGGTGACTGCAGATGTGCAATGATTGCAGTTTCACAGGTGGCGTGCGCAACAGGACAACGATACCCACCGTCGGAAGTCGTCAAGCTAACGTGATGGCTTGCCGAAGGACAAGACGGACTGTACATCAGACAATCGATGGCCGGAAACTTCTTGCACTGCGCATTAGGTGCAAGTGGAGCATTGGGGTCAGGTGCAAGGAGAGCACCGTGTTCAGGAGAAAGTAGCTTGCTGTAGCAAGCTAGGAAAGTAATTGGCAAGGCCACAACCATCCAGTCAAAGAGTAGTAATACCTTGTACATTGCTCTGTGTAATGAACCTGTCATAACATGTGTTTTCCAGTTCAAGAATCCAGACATCTCCAAGTCTATCTTTCTTCTACGACAATACTCTCCACACACTGAAGCTTAGTCTCCTGAGATCACACACTCTCACATCTAGTATCACAGGCAAAGCCAAGTCTTCGGCGGAAGCGCTGCCGGGGCTCTAAATTCAAGGAGCCAAAGGCACAGAGTATGCCAAACAACGTCGAGGATAAGAGCAAGGGAGTTTGCTGGATCAGAATCTAAATCCAATGCACGAGCCAACCTCTGATGTTTTCTATGTTTCCAGAGCGTCCACGCGACCTTCCATGCCTGCATGGAAGACAATGGATGACACCATGCACTTCAAAGCCGTCAAAGTTAATCTCGGACCATCCAATTGCTTCAAGAATGTTTTTTGTTTCTGCCAAAACACTTCCATTTTTTTCCTAAAGGCCTCCAGTGGACAAGAATCATGTAGGGCCATGGAGCAGGCACTACAGTAGAAGGTCGGGCAACTCAGAGATCTCAAAATTGAAAACGAGCAGCTCCATCGGCAGATAACCAAACTACGGGATGGAGGAGACGCTCAGAAGTTTTGGACGGCCCGGTCAAGGATTTTGCCAAGAATGAAGCCAAAGGCTCCTGAACTGTTCATTCCCTCAATCAAGGGTGCAAGCATTCCAATCTTGCTGTTGACATGAACAGCTACTTTGGGGTTGTGGGTCATCCTCAAGAGGTTGATGTTTTTCATGTGTAGTTCACGGTGATACTATGACAGGGAGTAGAATTGGACTGGTGGAGGTAGCTGAATCTGATGGCCACTTGAAGTGGAGGTGGGAATGCAGCTTTGTAATATGCTATACTATGGTAGCCATGCGGGGGACAATTTGAAGCGCGCATGCCTAAACATTGGAAACACTTTGAACAAGCCATCACAAATCCGTTTGATCTCTTGAACACTTCCATGGCCGTACAAAAAAATCTAAAGTAGTTGAAGCCGATCGCCACCGTCCAGGAGTATACACGTCATTTCTAGGCATTGTGCTCAGATTTTGACAACATGAGAAAGCCGAAGATGGCTGAGAAGTACCACGATGCTTTGAATGTGGAGATTCAATGCACGCTGGCACTAAGTGGAATAATGGAGTTTAGGACAATGGCGGCCAGTACTGAGCGCATTGACGTGCTACGCCATCATCAAGGGGGTTTCCGTGAGAAGCAAGATAATTTCTAGCATGGGGCACAGCACCAACAAGTTGACCCCATGAAGGTCAACACACTACAAGGAGGCCAGTAGTAGAGAAAGCCGCATGGTTGGAACTGTTGGATCTAAGGGAAGCCTGGGAACCACAAGAAGGACTGCAGGAAGAAGCAGCAGAAAAACAACAACCAACAATGAGTGGCAATCTGCCAAATTCTGGAAAATCTTTGTCTGTGTCAGCGAACACCAGCCCTAAAAGTATTTTGACAAGTAGGGAGCTGCCAGTAGTATTTCTGTGGAGAAAAGGGAGCCAAAACATTTCAGGAATCCTATTAAAAGCTGAGGTTTCATCAACTAGTTCTACAGGCAGCGAGGGATGCTGGAATCACTGGCCGATCAAATACTTACTGGAATGTGGCACGTTAGAGTTGTTCTTCAGCAACGAGGTTGCGAAAAGGCTGAGGCTTACATGACTATCTCAGAAGCCAACTACGGCCAAGTTGGTGTAGGGGGAGCTGGAGTGTGGGTTACCTCTGAAACCTTTGAATGTCCCTTTGGACAAGCTGTTGTGCGAGGTAAATCTTTAGACGTGTCTGATGGATGCCTTTGACGCCATTCTAGGATGTGACTGGTTGCACCAGTAGAATCCTGCTGTGGATTGGGTACGTAGCCATGTACAAGTGAAGACAAGCAGAGAACAGATTGTTTTGCCTCTGTGGGATGAGGACTCTAAGTCAGAATACATGCTACAATTGAGTTACGTGTAAGTGAAACGCTGTCAGCGCAAGGGAGACCAAATGTACCTCCTGTGGATGCGGCAAAAGGAAGCAGCCAAAGAGGTGGAAGTGCTGGCAACTGAGGCAAAGTTACAAGATGGGGAGTAGCATGAATCACCAGTAATATAGCTGTTGGAAGGGGGTCTTATATAACTATGGTGACGTGTTTCCCGCTGAACTACCAAAGGGTTTGTAATCAAAGTGGGATATCGACCATAGAATTGAGCTCGTTCTGGGAGCAACACCAACAGTGCTTGTTGCATACCATTTGAGCGACAATGAGCTCCGCAAGTTGAAGAAACAATTGGAGGAGCTAACAGAGTAGGGGTTCATCACACCATTGGAGTCATCTTACGCACCACCAGTCCTATTTGTAAAGAAAAAAGATAGGAGAGCTGCAAATGTGCATGGACTATCAAGCACTGAACAATGCAACCATGGATAATCGGTACCTATTACCAAGGATCGAGGAGCTGTTTGACCAGTTGAGGGGAGCGCAGTAATGCAACGAGACTGACTTACGCTCGGAGGACCATCAGATTTGGATTACGGAGCAAGATGTGAAGAAGATAACATTTTCGACAAGGTATGGCCATTTTGGATACCACATGATGCCGTTTGGATGCTCTTCCAACATTCATGAGCTTCATAAACAGGATCTTTCACCCTCACTTGGACCAGTTCTTGGTGGTGTTCCTGGATGACATCCTCATCTACTCCCAAACTCTAGAAGAGCATGAGTAACATCTTTGGCAGGTGTTGGATATCCTCAGGTGAGAGAAGTTAATGGCTAAGCTCTCCAAGTGTGAGTTTGAGAAGAGGGCGGTGGATTTCCTTGGGTACATTGTGAGCGGCACGAATTTCCATATGGAACCAAAGAAGGTAGAAACAGTGAAGTAGTGGTCGACAACAAAGTGTGTGTGTGACATCCATGTCTTCCTAGAGTTTGTCAACTACTACCATAGGTTAATCTGGGATTACGAAGAGAAGGGTGTGCCGCTTACCCAGCTATTCAGGAAGGATCACGAGTGGAAATGGAGTACAAAGGAATAGAAGAGGTTTGAGCAGATCAAGTTTGTAATGTGTGATGCTTTGTTCTTGGTGTATCTGAATTCATCCAAGAAGTACATGATGGCAATGGACACAAGTGACTATACCCTTGGGAAAGTGTTGATACCCGATCACGGACAGGGGCCACACCCATTTTCATAGGCATCTCACAAGCTACAAGGTGCAAAGCTGAACTAAGAAATGTTGATTGTGATCCATGCCTTAAAGCACTAGAGATGTTACCTCGAGTTACGGTGCTACATGGTGTTCATAGATCATTACATCCTGACGTACCTGAAGATGCAGTTGAACCTTTAAGGCGATATGGCTGCAGTGCCTGTTCCTTGAGTTGGGTCAGTCAGTACCTGTAATTGTACCTCGTTGCGACAACCAGAGTGCTCTTGCCATTGCGGAGAACTCTGGTGTCTTTCACGCTCGCACGAAGCACATTGCAGTTGAGCATCACTTTGTGCGTGATCTGGTGGAACGACACGTTATCTCCATCATATGGGTTGGCACTCACATGCACCATGTTGATTTCTTGACGAAGGCACTAGCACGCAGAAAATTTATGGTGGCAATTCGTTTTGTTGGGCTTTGTCCCTTGCCTGCGACTGGTTCAGTGTGGGGTGTGTCTGTGTTTGTGTCACATCTATTGTTGCACTCGTTGTACTCGTTTCAGTGTTGCACACGTATGGACATGCGTACCATCAGGTCATGGGGGAGTCTTGTGATCTATGACGTTCCTGTCGACCTGTACAGTTTATTGTGACCACTCGGCCGTGTCCATACTCGTGCAGAACCCTGATGCGGACCCTGGCGGTACCGGTTTGTTGTCTGGTGGTGGACTGCCAGCTTCAACCTGACCAACGACCGTTCCAAAGCTTTGGACGCTGCCCGGGACCTCCTGCAGTTTTTTCTATAGGACAGGAGTTTATCTGTGGACTGGTCGTGGGCCCGATTTGCATGTTTTTGCATTGTGTGTCTACCGCTTGATGCCGGATGCATGCATGTGACCAGTCGTAGCGTTCGGCTTGTGATTCTGCACGTCTAGGTTCAGGGGCGTAGCATTCTGACATGTCTGCAAATAGTTGCGACCAAAACAGTGGTTTATGGTTGGTTTCAGGACAGATCGTGTGCTGCGTCCGACACCCGCTGTGCGACGCGGCAGGTACTTATGCCATAGACCTGTCAATTGTCATTTCTCTCGGCAAATGCTATTGAAGAATTCTGACACTTTGCCTTGTGTCTCCTAGCCATACCATTGCCGTTGTGTGCACGACTTGGGACTGTTGTCACCGTCTAACAAAGCACTGACGCCTAGTCGACGGCCGTGTCGCTAGGAAGGTTCCACGCATCTTCTCACTACTATCTTCACGAGCATGGACACGACCAAGTGGTCAATGTAGGCTTTACAATGAGACAGAAATCACATCACAACACTTGTTCTATCCAAAACAACACTCATTGAGACCACATATCTACCCTCTTAGCATCCTTGCATTTTTCACGTCAGGCTGCCGAGGCAACATTGCTCAACATGGGTCCTATATACACAGACGTTTCCCAGCATCTTCTCAAGCCCTATCCCTACACAGCTCCAAAAAATATCAGACTCTAGCTCCCCAAACCGTGACACTATGTCACAAATATCAATAGGGTTACTATACGAGATACCCAAATAGTAGAAATATAAAACTGATTCGCCTATCACCCGGCGAAAAATAACCTAACTACCCATCAGCCGCCGCTACCGCCATGCCAATAACAAAGATAACAGACAAAACTGCATGGCGAGACCGCATGCCATGCGCTGACGACACATTGCATGCGGCGCCCTTCGCTAGTATCACAAACCCCTTCGTTGAAGGGTTTGTGATACTAGCGGGGGGAAGTTTGCTGAGTTTGAGGGGAGTTCGAGACTCCCCATGCATTGAAAGGGAACCTGCTGGGCCCTGCTACCGCGGGACCCAGCAGGAGCCTGCGCAAAAACAAAACCCTGAAACCCCAAATGTAATTCGTGGTGGGGTTCAATTGCGGTTTGTGCCTTAAAAGAATAGGTTTGTGTTTATAAGAAATAATCCAAAACAGAAGAAGGGCATTTTCGCTCGATCGCGAGGGAGCGATGACTGTTTTGGTTTTGGGCCAAATAGCTCAGATACCCATAAAACGCAAAGTGTGACTCTGATCCGCCCGGTAGCGGCAAAAAAAATACTCAAAAGCCCAGTCGAAAATCATGCTCGCTCACAGCATGCGTCGACGAGCGAGCATGAAAAAATCCTGCATGCGGAGATCACTCCCTCGCGATCGAGCGAAAACGCCCTTCTTTGGTTTTGGATCTTTTTTGTACACACAAACATATCATTTCAACACACAAACCGCATTCAAACCATACCCCGAATTACATTCGAGGTTTTAGGGTTTTATTTTTGCGCGGGCTCCTGCTGGGCCCCGCGGTAGCGGGGCCCAGCAGGTTCCCTTTCAACGCATGGGGAGTCTCGAACTCCCCTCAAACTCTAAACAATCCTCCCCCCGCTAGCATCACAAACCCTTCAACAAAAGGGTTTGTGTTACTAGCTAAGGGTGCCGCATTCCATGCGTCGTCAGCGCATGGCATGTGGTCTCTCCATGCATTTTTGTCTGTTTTCTTTGTTACTGGCATGGCGGTAGCGGCGGCTGATGGGTAGTTAGGTTATTTCTCGCTCGACGACGGGCGAATCAGTTTTATGTTTCTACTAGTCGGGTATCTCGTGACCGAACCCTTTGGTTTTTTTTTTGGTCACCCAAACCCCCCAGTAATTGGTGAATAATTTTAGGGCATGCAGGCCCATGCAAGCACGAACATGAGCTCTGTGTGTGAGTGCGATGCAAGACGGCAAGAATTTGGCCGTCTGGAAGTCTGGAACGCTGAATATAAAGAACAAGGAGAGTTTACAAATGAGCCCCTAGCGGGCTTATATAGGGGAGCAGGCAGATAACCGCACCGGGCCCCGTCACCCCTGCTGAACCCAAATGAGTCAACAGGGAGAAACACACTGCATACACCACGAGAGTAACAAAGGTGGTCTCCTCGAGGCACCAGAACAACTCTCCGAGTGCCCGGGTCTCGACCACCGAGAAAATATGAGCAGTGCCAAAACATCTCGGAATCAACGTCCAGACATCACAGACGGCTTTCCGAACATCGGAAGCCCCACAATCGCCATCGGGTCTCCTTGTCGCACCGGTACAGGCAACCGGGTGCGTGGGTCTGAACCCACCGAGAAAACTCTCCTACCTCCTGACAAGCCCACATGGTTGCCGGAACGCATCGACCGTGTCTCGCCGGCGCTTTCGCAGGTGCTGGAGAAGTCTCGGTGCAGTCCGGAGGCCCGTCGTGTCGTCACGCCCTCCTCTGCCATATACCCCCAATGTGGGTATATCGGTAAACTAGCAGTGTCGGTCGTGACGGGTGGAAGCCACACAAACCAACACTCCCCCTGGCTGACATAGCCGTCCACGCCAGAACGAATGAGCGAAGGCATGGAACAACAATGCATGGCAAGCCATAACATGCATGAGTCAACTCGCACAAACACACACACACACTCGTCTGCTATCCATCTAGGGTCTCCCTGGACACTGGCACAGCCCACCAAGTGTCTGGGTCTCGACCATGAGAGGAGTGATGCACACNGTAAATTAGCAGTGTCGGTCGTGACGGGTGGAAGCCACACAAACCAACACTCCCCCTGGCTGACATAGCCGTCCACGCCAGAACGAATGAGCGAAGGCATGGAACAACAATGCATGGGAAGCCATAACATGCATGAGTCAACTCGCACAAACACACACACACACTCGTCTGCTATCCATCTAGGGTCTCCCTGGACACTGGCACAGCCCACCAAGTGTCTGGGTCTCGACCATGAGAGGAGTGATGCACACGCACACAAACCAGTGTAATGCACATCATACACATGTCAGAGGACAAGATGGTCTCCTCGTGATACTGGCGGTACCAGGGTCCGGGTCTCGACCACTACGAGCAATCCAACTCAATAGGATCATCATCCAAACACAGGACCAAGGGAGGATCTCCTCGTAATACGGGTGCAATGCACCACGTGTCCGGGTCTCGACCAACAGCTCGCATGCACATGCCACACATAGTATAGCGACACACAAAGACACACGATCACATGGTCTCCTCGTGACACTGGTGCAGTGCACCAAGTGTCCGGGTCTCGACCAACAGTGTGCTACCATCTATATGCAGCTGTGCAGGCACGTAGTGTGAGGCACATGCGGGATGCTGTAGATGCTCACAACAGAGCATGGACCTCGCCATGCATCTCCCATGGCGTCGCGTCAGGTCGAGGTCCACACAACAATCCCCCTGGGTAGATGAACCTGGCAGCGATGTCCTCGATGGAGATGCTGATGTCGTAGCAGAACAGATCCTGGGCGATGAGTCATGTGGTGTATCCATCATGTAGAGACAGCTCCCCCTGTCACCTGTGAGTCGACTCCCTCCATCAAAGACGAAGTGGTGTCTCCGGCTACAACTCCTCACGTGAATCTGCATCACCTGGGGTATACCAGTCCTCGCGTGACTGCCAAGGGTCCCAACTCACAGTCTCTCCTGCCTCCGCACTGTCGCGATGCATCTGTGTGCGCCGGAGGAATGGGAATGGACGAGCAGTATGCGTGCGTGGATGAAGTGGCAGAGCTGGCCTCCGATACGGGATAGGACACCCTAAGACACAAGGGTGTACTGCCAGAAGAAGAGAGCTGGAGTGACAAACCGGATCACCACTCATGGATGAAGATGGAGATGGGGCAGGTGAGTCGGGTGGATGAAGGTGCGTGACGGCAGCAGAAGAAGGAGGAGCGATGATGGGGTCGACAAGAGCCGGGATGGCGGAAGCCGAAGGCACGCTCAGCATCACTGCTACTGCCGGAAGGCTCCTGCCGGTACCACTAATGTTGCCCTCCTTTGAGAATCGCTCACGCGCTGCCACCATCTCCCGCTGTAACATGACTACACGCTCCTGCAGATCAGCATAATCTGCCTCGGACATGTCGAGGTGGCCCATGTCGACCTGGTGTAGAATAAACTCTACCTCACTGGATGCTGCAGATGCAGACTCCACAACTCGTGAGTACAGCGCCATCTGCATCTCTGCTGCTGAAGACGATAGAATTGGTGTTGCTGCATCCTCCTGGGGGTCAACCAAGCTCGCAATGTGCTGAGATGCTGGAACATCGGATACAGCTACAGGTGTTGCATCCACATCACAGCTTGTGTCTGTCATGCAAGGAGTGAGCGGTCGCATGCCGAGAGAGAAGGAGAAGGAGGAGTCGTCAGAGTCCGTAGAGCATGTGGAAGCGTCGTCCGTGCAGGTACTGCCACTCTTGGCGTTGATGTGATCCGTAGCGTCACCAAGAGGTGAAATCGAGGGGACAGAACTCAGCTCCTGCTGACGAGGTAACTCAATCTGCATGTATGGATCTGCTCCGGTGTCCTCGACTGCCGCCATAATGGACACAGGTGTACAGGGCTCCGGCTCAGCAATGTCCGTCAAGGCGACCAACAAGCGTAGCTGGCGCTCATGCAATTTCTCGCCAGGAACGCTGGTTGCTACCACCTGCTCGATGATAGAGTATGGATCATCATCTGACTCCGTCATGTATGTCACTACTCCGTCGTGGGTACGGGAACCCGGAGACTGTGGGAAGGTGTACGACTCCTCGCGCTGAAGCTGGTCCTCATGTACCGCAGATGAGACGGTGGAGCCTGCTATGTCTGCTGTAGCATATGTCCCAGCGATGTCTCTCAGAATTGCTGCTCTCAAGAATGCCTCAACCTCCAAAAGTTCAACCGGCTGACTTTGCGCATGCACTGCGTCTGCTATCATACTGGTGTGAATCTCGTACGCCAACGCCCCCGGAGATCCGTGTGGGGCATCCCGATCCGCACAAGACTGTTGTGCCACCACCAGGCCGCTACTGGTCGGAGTCGTGAGTGGCATCGTCAAGGCACGCGTGACCTGCACTCCTCCCGATGCAACCTGCTGGTGCACAATGTCCGGCTGCTGCCCCAGCGTAGATGTCAATCTCAATGACATGCAAGTCCCAAGTACTCCAACATCTGCCGGAGTCGTGTGAGTCGTCTGCACACTCTCCCCCGAAAATCCTGGGCCTCCACCGGACGGAGCCGGGAGTGGCACAGTCCAGGGACACCATGCCTGCACTCCTCCTGAGGTAACCTGCTGCTGCAGAACGTCCAGCTCCTGTCCCAGCGTGGATGTCGACCTTGATGACACGCATATCTCCTGCACTGGAACCTCCGCCGGGATCGTGTGAGCCTGCTGCACAAACTCCGCAAAACTCTGCAAGAGGCATCCCGATCCGTACGGGACCCCTGTGCAACCACCGGGACGCCACCGGTAGGAGCCGCGAGTGGCAAAGCCGAGGGACACCGGGCCTACACTCCTCCTGACGCAACCTGCTGCTGTAGCAGATGTGGATCCAGCCCGGACGTGGAAGTCGAGCTCGATGATACGCAAGTCTGCACCATGACCTCCATGGCGGGATCAGACTCCACGTCATGTACTGCCACCCTGTCATCTGCATCTGCCTCGGCTGACGCTAAGGCACGGCGGGACGGCGGGGGTGCGGCTACTGTCGCTACGGGCATAGGCACTGTCTGATGACCACACTCCCCCTCAACAGATACAACAATGGAAGCCAAGGAGGTGGAGGATGTATCGAAACCAGCGCGAGCACGGCGTGCAGAGCGCTGACACCGATGTCGCGGGGCCACTCGACTGGAACGACTGCATGAAGACATGTCATCGCGAGGTGGCGTCGTCGTCACAACAGAGTGGAGGATCGAAAGGATGGTGGTAGCCTGAGACTCGCTAGCAGATGGGGCTGAAGGTACACCATCGGATGACGAAGGAGGAGAGGGTAGAGGAGATGTGATCGAAGAGGCCGTCGACAAACGAGTAGCAGAAGCACGCTCAATGAAGACAAGGTCACAGAGCCGCTGCACCGTCTGCCGGAGGCCATGGATCTCAGCGAATATGCTCGCCAGAGGTCCAGCTAGGGGATCTACCAACGCCGGCAGATCCGGATGCTGTGGAGGACGCAGGCTCGGACGAGGCTGTAACCAAGGTGGATACCAGCCGGGAGGGCGCGTCCAACAACGACGCCAACCATGACGTCCATCACCACAGTAGTAGCAGGCGAATGCGCAGGGCGCCTGCTCAGATGTTCGCGCACTCATCTCGTGCGCTAAACGATGGATAGGTGCCGAGGGCACCTACTCCCGGTGGTAAACACCAAGCCACGGGAGAGAACGAGGCCCGTAGGTACTATCACTCCTGGAGGTCACGGCGTCCGGGTCAGCAAACGTGACCAGACGGGAAGAGCTGCACTACCACAGCACACCCGGAGACGCGAGTCTGACTAGCCGCAACGACCAATGCTGCTGCCACGAATGGAGCGAAGACTGCTCCAAGACGAGAAGAGGTGGCGGCTGCAGGTGCGGTTGCTGCTCCAAGCGGTAGACGACCCAGCCCTCGGAGACGGCAAGACTCGAATCCGCCGTCGATCCCACGTGGTGAAGTGTGCGTACCAATCCACGGCCCCCAGGGAGACGCCAGTCTAGGACACGTCTCGAAGTGGAAATAGCCGCTGACGCACAAGCCGTCGTCAGTGGGGAAGGACGAAGTAGAAACGTAGCTGCAACTGCCCCTCACGAAGTAGTGGTTGCAACTCCACCCGCCACCGCTATGGCCGCGACGAAAGCTGCTGCTGCTGGGGTGGTAGTATTCGGACGATTCCCCCTCTTTTTTTTTCCGGCCCCATTTTAAGTGTGTCGTGTCCGCACCCACCACCCCCCCCCCTTTTTTTTT
>SZWC01010740.1:26110-52878 GCA_023375785.1 Penium margaritaceum | reverse complement strand
CAGCGAAGTCCTAATCCGCGTCAGCGAACAGCGACCAAGCGTAGATGCACGTCTTTTAACTTTCAGGACTTAAAGCGCGTCAGCAATCCGCCGCACCGCCGGTCCGTGCACAGAGCCAGCGGCTAAGTCCGAGCGAACGTAGATGCGGACTTTTCACTCAAAAGATGAAGCGCTAAACGACACTCGAACGTTCAGAAAAGGATACACCTGCCAACTAATGTTGACACGGACCAAAAGTAACCGTCGCCGAGAATCGTCCACGAAAGGACTTACGCAATAATAACGAATCATGACGAGTTCGCATGCGTTAGGGGAAAAGAAAAACGCTGTAAAGGACTTCAAAAATTTCGAACTCGGGCATTTCATTAAGTAAGTCGACACCTACCTACTACGCCATGAATCACACCAAAAACACATAAGACAAAACTTCTTTAACCACACAAAGTACGGGCAACGGGCGAGGGCTATCATATGACCGCCACTGTTTTTTTTTTTTCCTCTTTCTCTTTCTCCTCACAGAAGTTTTGTCCAACAATTGAACGAAACAGGTGCGAACATGTGCTACATAACTATGAAAATTACAGTTATGTGAATGTTAAAAATTATTTCAAAGTTTTAAGTACGAAAAACATGATGTTTCCCACACAATAGTCATTGTTATTTCATTCTACTCTTTAAACATTAGTTTCTACTTTCCTTCTCATATGAAATTGTACGATTAGGCATGTAGATTTATTTTTTTATACTAGTTTTGTTGTGAGTTTCCTAGTAGAGGATATGGAGCAATGTCATAAGAATGTCAATGTTGTATGTGTTTATGACAAAGGTAAAATGGANACCGCTCCCTTCGTTTCCCACCTTAGAAACGTGCAACCAGTGGTTAACAAAAAGAAAACCGGATCAAGTCGTTCTCAGTTCCGGCTGTGTGAATTGTTGCACTCATTTGGTGTTTTGTCCTTGAGCGCTGATTCTTTCTCCTGAAGAAAAACGCCTATTCGGAGAAAAAGGACAACTGTACAGACAGGAAAGGCTTGTCCTCTCTCGCTTGCGCACGTTTGTCCTATCCTCAACAGTCCTCGGTCAAGAGTCCACTTGAGTTTCCCTTCTGAAGTACCCTAATACGTCACCTGGTTCGCGAGACTGCGGTGCGGCGGATTTCTGACGCGCTTTAAGTCCTGAAAGTTAAAAGACGTGCATCTACGCTTGGTCGCTGTTCGCTGACGCGGATTAGGACTTCACTGACGTGAAATGGACAAATCGTCACGCGATCGCATGGCTGCACGCGATCACGCACCCATGCAATGCCATCCGAACATGCCCATAATCGGAATATTACCCGGGCAAACTTCTGCGAGGCGACGACCTGACCAGCCTCGACGACGTTGGGTGATGTCGAGGACAGGTATGCTTGGGAAACTCCTGTTCAAAGGAACGACTTCCGAAATATGTGACGGCCAGCGATGATCGCCCGTTTCATCCGCCGGTCCATCTGGTCACTACATTCATCCGACCTTACGTGAAAGCCTCACGGTGTAGGCTGCCGAAACGGCGACCTTGCGAGCAGCCTGTAAATTTTGAAAACATTTGTTTCTCTCATGTCTTCACATGAAGCTCAAGTGGGAGTGATACAATCAATCGTGCAAGACAAAACGGATCCCAAGCTCAAACCATCGTCACGATTGCAAGCTAGCGAGGCCAGACACACCAAAACAAAGATTTCGAATTTTTTTCAAGCGCTGACGGCCTCGGTCATCCGGGCGTCAAAGCAACCTGTCCAGCCGTTCAGGTCGGCATAAAACTTCGACCACCTCAGCCAGGTTTGCGTCTCCGGTAGGTTCGGATTTTTTAAGTCAAAAAGAGCACGACACCTCGTATGAGGACAGGAAGCGAGCAGGATTATTTCGACAATTTATCCATAACACCCTTTTACCCACATTTTGAGCGTGGTTCCCTAAAACCTACTTTCTTCACGCATGATGTGGATTTCCCACTCGTTTCAACAAGTTCTCACCTTGTCTACAAAACTCAAACACTAGTTATGACTACAGAACCAACTTTTGACAAATCATGAACATAATCCCAGTACTACGTGTCTATTTCTTAAAAATTGGTAATTACATTGGTGATTTTTTAGGAAACTTTGGATTCCTCATTGCTTTAAATTCCTTACGGTTGGTTGGATACCTTCGCATTGGCCGCGCTGTCCTCCAAATGTCTACGATTCTCATAGGAAAGCGTTACACGAGCAGGGCTCGAGCGTCCGCTGGACAGCCACGGGACGTACGACTTCGGCGGTCGCACAAGCAACCCAGAGCCTTGGACTGGGCGTCGAGCACGTTTCGAGGATAGCTATGCCAATTCCGAGGCAAAAAAACCTACCGTTGATTTTTGCGTGCAATCTAGCGGCGAACGAAACAAAATAAATGTAATGTTTTTCTTTTTGCCACAAAACTTTCTACGGCACATGGTGCGGAAGATGCCAATGTCTTGCGCGCCACACAAACAAGATATGGTACATACCACATCCGCGAAACAGTAAAGAACAAGGTTTACGGGCAAGGTCGTATGACCATGGTCGTTACACTAAGGTGTCCATCGGCTCCACCTAGTAGAGGTCAGAAAGAACCACCGGGCCCTGGAGCAACTGATTCGGCGGGCACTCATGTGAGTTGTGCCAAAGCTCCACATCCGGCTGACCGTGGGCCACACATGCGCCGCGGATGATAGCGCAAAAGCAACAGATACCTGCCAAAGAGAGGTGTTGGGCGAGGAAGGCTATATGCTCGCCCAGGCCTCTTGGTCCTCTAGAAAAGCCCCCTAATGCCCTTGCTACAATCAAAGCTGCAAGAGGCGGCGTAAAAAATTCATGTTGCTAGCCTCATGCCGCCAAGCGCCTCCTAGGCAAGGGGACAAAGGCTCCATCCCGGGCGGTGGACTAGCACCGATTGGTACTTCACCCTCTTGACCTCCTCTGCATGTTAGAGAGCCCGGCCCTCAGAGGTAGCAGCCGCCCCTTGGGCATCCACCGTCGTGATGTCGTTGACGTGTTGGTTTTCGTGCATCTCTCACTGTACTCTGTTGTGTCCTCTTCGCTTGTGTACATCGGCGTGCACGTGACTGACAGCGACACTTGACGCCGCTGGAGTGTCGCTCGGTGGAGCCGACGCACGCTGAGGCCCACTCACCCTTCGCTGGAGCCTCCTCCCTCTGGCAATGCGCTGAGCTCCATCGGCAGGCCTTCTCGGCGGTCCGGCCGCCGGCGGTCACTGCCACCACAGATGCTGTCTCCATGCACCTAGCGTTGCGTCTGGTTGTGGCATTACATCTGTAGTACCATGCAGTGCCTAGGGTCCATGTCTCCTGCTGTATGGCCCTATATAGCTCGCTGACTATCGCAGGCACTACCTGGATTCGGGCAACCATAACTCCTTGCTGCTCTTTTTCTAGCTGATTCTGACCACACGACTGCGTTTGCAGCGTCAGTATCATGGTATGGTCTAGTTTTCAGGCAAACGGACTACGCCCGGGTTTTGGGCTGTGAGGCATCTGGCAGGGCTCACCGAGAAAACCCTCCGTGCCATAAAATAGGTCTAGGACTATTTTCTGATTCGCTGGTTAGCCGATTAACAAGTTCTACACAAGTGGGGGGAGCTAGAACTTGGAGGGGTCTCCCATTGTTGCTCATTCTTCATTCCTAATCAGTCACTTTCAGTTTTCAGCTGCTTTCTGGCGTTAACACTGGCGCGCCCGTTTCTAGGTAACAAACCCAGAGCTTCCAGACTTTGACTCTAGAGCAGCAGAAAGAGGGGGCAGCAGACTTAAGCAACGAGCGTGGAAGCCCGCACGTTGCATCAACAACGCCGCTGCCCCAACTTGCTGCCCAGGTTTACTAGCTTGGTAACAGAGCCAGAGCGTAGCAGTAGTAGCAAAAGACTGGCCTATAGGTGCCAGACAATGCCGACGCAACCCCATACGGGCTAGTGCAGGGGAAATGCTGCCGGATTTTTTCCGACAGCATTGACCCGCCTGGTGGCGGCGTCAGATTTTTTCCCACGGCCACTGGGCCAGGGGAAATGCTGGCGAACTTTTTTCGATAGCGCTGACCCCCACGCGTGACGCGAGCAGGTGAGCGGCAGGCCGCGTCCGACACCTGCGGGCGATGAAGCATACTACAACGTCACCCAGGTGCAGTGACTAGCACTAGCACGCAGGAGAAGCAGTCTGCAGCAGCATCATTCACAGGGAAGGGCAACAAGCAATGGCAGCAACAGCCAGCAGTATCTGCGTACAATAGCAGCAGCATGCAGAACAAGAAGCTCGTAGCAGCCCGTAGTAACAACGAGCAGCAGCAGCGACCTGCAGCAATAGCCTAGAGCAATTGCCCGCACCAGCAACAAGCAGCAGCGGCGGCAAGCAGCAGCTACAGCAGCGTGTAGCAGCAACAGGCTGTAATGAGCCACAATAGCGGCCAGCTACAGTAGCAGCAGCAGCGAACAGCTGCCGACAGTAGCTAGTAGCGACTGCTGCTGCTCGCTGCCAACAGCAAGCAAGCAGCGAGTAGCAGCCCGCTGCTGCCAGCGAGTAGCAGCTCACTGCCAACGAGCAACAGCCCGCTGCCCGCAGCAAGCAGCGGGCAGCTGCCCGCTGTGACAGATAAAAGGAAAAAAAAAGAATTCCCCCACCCCACTAGCTTCGCTGCCGCGGCCACAGCAGCTGCCTTTGTTACTGCAGCAGCCATAGCAGTCGTAGCAGCCCGCAGCAGCAGCAGTTACTACTACATCTACAACCGCAGCAACAACAACAGCAGCAGTAGTCGCAGTAGCAGCAGTAGCAGCAGCCGCAGCAGTAGCAGCAACAATAGTTGCAACAGTAGTAGCAGCAGCAACTACATCAGCAACAACAGTAGTAGTAGTACCAACAGCAGCACCAGCAACAGCAGCACTAGTAGTTGTAGTAGTAGTAGAAGCAACAGCAGCTGCAGCATCGGCCCCAGTAACCGCCATTGCAAACGTCAGCATCCCACTATTGACGTCATTGCTGACATCATCAAATCACAAAAAAACAAAAAATGGGGGCAAGAGAACGGGAATGGAAACCTAAGGGTGGGCAAGACATCCACCGCCCTCAGTTGACGCCACTACTAACATCAGCACAACAAAAAGAACACAAAAAAACAAAACAAAGGGGCATCAAACCATGGCTGGTAGCCCCACTGGGGAGGGGTCCTCCTCTGTTGGGGGGACCCCCACCCCCCCTTTTCTTATAGCGGCTGCGGCAGTAGGAGCAGAAACAGCAACAGCAGCAGTAGCAACCATAGCAGTAGTAGCAGCAGTAGAAGTAGCAGTAGCAACAACAACAACACCAGTAGCAGCAGCAGTAGTAGCAGCAGGAGCAGTAGCAGCAGAAGCAACAGCAGCAGCTGCAACAGTAGTGACAGCAGCCCTCTGGCGTCATTGGCGACGACCCTGACCCCCTCGCTGCTCTTCAGCAACAGCTTGCCGCCCTGACGTAGCAGCTTGCAGCACTAAAGTCGTTGGTCTCTCAGACTGCAACCAGTACGCCGCCATCCTTCATCCCTCCAGGGTACGCCAGCCCAGCTGTGTCTGTTGCCTCGCACTCCCTGGCGCATCAGTAGACTGAGCGCTAGCTGCAGACAGTGACCTCCGTCCTTGGCCCCATTCTGGGTGCCGGCCGAAGGCAAAAGGACTTTGAGACGCCGCCGCCACCGCTTCAAGCCGGCGAGCAGTTCCGGAGTTGGGAGCTCAGCTTCCGAGTCTAGGCACAAGGTGAGGGCCTATGTGTATACTACACCCTGCCGTATGATTCCACCCTGGCCAACCAGTTGTATGACGCTTGTCGTGCCGTCCGTGCTCTAGTCCCTGTCGCCCCTCCGCCTCGCCCTCAATCCCTTCTTAGGCGACTTCACCGATGACGCCACCCCAGACCCTGCAGCCGCGTGGCACATCCTCACTCGTCCTCATCGCCTGTCCCGAGAGGCTGCGACTAGCTGCCTACTGTGGGAGTTCAACTCATTGTACATGGGGAAGACTGAGACAATCACACCCTACAGGCAGCGGGCGGAGGACATCCTTCGTTGCCTGGGGACCTCTGCCCCACCCCCTCTAGTCGCGCTCCTCACCTTCAAATGCAGTGCCACCGACACATACGCGGACGTCTTCGTCAACTACTCTCACGACGTCCTCTCCAACATGGCGGCCCAGGGCACCCTCATGCCCTGGGCATACGAGCTCTTCCTCCGGATAGAGGAAGCTCGTCTGGAGTCCTCCCTCAGACACACGGAGGCTCTTGCCTCCCCCGCCATCGCCTCCGTGACCGTCGCTTCCCCCGTTGCGGGTACCTCATCGTCTTCGGGGAGGAAGAAGCGTCAGAACAAGAAAGGCAAGGATCAGCAACAGCAACAGCAACGACTGGCGACCGGGTCCAGCGGTGGAGGCTCGATCTGCCACAACTGTGGCCAGCCCGGACACGGGTGGTACACGTGCCCTTTGCCGACAGACAAGGCGCGCGTCATCGCCACGATGCGTCGCAAGCGGGAGCACCGTCTCTCCTCTGCCGCCGTAGCTGTCGCCGACTCTAACACTTCGTCCTCATCCAGTAACTCCACCACTTTGGTTGCTTCGCCAGTCGAGCCGACACCAGCGGCGCAGCAGTTGGCACCGGCACAATCCTACTTCTACGCGGGCTCCGGCGCCATCACCCCACACTCCGTCTACACTCCAGGGTCCTCCTCCCGTGAGCGTCAGTTCGAGCAGTTCATCGCGCTCCAGCTCGGCCTTCCTTGCCCTCCTCCCAAGGGAAGTGCGAGTTGCATCACTTCCTGCTCTCCTATCTAGCCCTGCATGAGTTCGACTGAGCTACATTCATGTCTCGTTTCCTCGTCTATCTCGTCATCCCCCATGGCCTCCGCTACCCCTTCCCATAACGACGTTGCATGGCTTGACGATTGGCAGTCAGTGTCCCTTGCTTGCTACCATGAGACCGTTAACAATCTGGTGACCCTGGTCCAGGACCCTGCCGAGACCTGGATCATCGACTCCGGGGCCACACATCACATGACGGCCTCTCGTGAGGCCTTTAGTATGCTTGGTCCTGTTGGCGATGTCTCCGGTGTCCAGACAGGCTCCAGACAGGTGTTTCCTGTCTGTGGTGTTGGCGTCGTTTGTTTCCATGGTCCTTCCGGTGACGTCTTTCTGACCGATGTCCTCTTTGTCCCTGGTCTCAAGCCCAGCCTCTTGTCTGTCACTGCCCCTGACCGCATGAACATGGACGATGTGCACTCGCGTGGTGTTGGCAGTTTGTCGCTGCGTCCGTCTGGTCTTGTCGTACTGCACGCCACCGCTCGTGGCAACCTGTGGCATGTACCTCGCCTCTCCTCCTCTCCTTCCGTCTCCTCCTACTCGGCCGCCACAGGCCATGTGTTTGTCACCAGTACGCTTTCTCCTTAGCACACTCGCCTTCCGCCTCTACCACGTCCACTCTGGCGCTGTAGACACCATGCTCCACACCCAGCCGGCCAAGGGCCTTGACCCGAGACTTTCCCCCTCCCGTGCCCCACAGAGTGTATTGATTGTGCTCAAAGGAAAATGCACCGGTCCACGTACCCTTTGTCTTCCTCCCGGGCATCCGGCCCTCTCGACCTTGTCCATTCCGACATCATTTGCCCTCTCCCCACCGAGTCCGTCGGCGAGCATGGCCACTATGTCCTCACCCTCACTGACGATTATTCTCGCGACCGCTGGGTCTTTTGCCTCTGGCAAAAGAGCGATGTCGCCCGAGCCATCCAAAACTGGCTTGTCCTCGCTGAGCACGAGTGTGGCCGCTCTCTTCGCCGCTTTCACTTCGATCGCGGTGGTGAGTACATGGGTCAGGCCACGACCTTTCTCACCTCTCGTGGGATCTACCATGAGACATCCACGCCCTACACACCCGCCCAGAACGGTCTCTCCGAACGGTGGAACCGTACCATGGCCGACGCCGTCTGCACCATGCGGGTCGAGTCCGGTCTCTCCGATGGCTTCTACTTTGAAGCCATGGCCTATATGACCTGGGCTTGGAAGCGGATTCCTCGCGGTCTCCTTCCCTGCCAGTCCACGTCGTATCAGCATTGGTGCGGTCAACCGGCTGACCTTTGCCCGGCTTGCATCTGGGGTTGCGTGGCCATTGTGTGGCTGTCCGCCCTGCAGGAGGGCGGTAAGCTCGCCCCCCATGGACGTCCCTGCACCTTCCTCGGTAACTCTCGTTAGACCAAGGCCTGGCGCTTCTGGGATCCCTCCCGGCACTGCATCGTCGAGTCCCGGGATGCCCTCTTCTTCGAGGACCTGTTTACTCGTGACCTCATTCGCTCCAGCTTGTCCGTGTCTATCCCGTCGCATGGGGGAGTGGTGAGTCCGTCCTCCATCCTGCCGCTTCTGCGTGACACATCCCTTAGTCCCTTTGAGCCGGCAGCCCCAATCGTGTCCGCTGGTCCCTCCGGGCCAGCATCCCCAGTTGCCTGCGCTGGTCCCTCCGGGCCGGCAGCATTTGTTGCATCCGCCGAACTCTCCGGGCCGACAGCCCTAGTCGCGTCCGCTGGTCCCTCTGAGCCGGCAGCCCCAGTCGCATCCACTGGTCCCTCTAAGCTGGACGCCCCAGTCGCGTCCGCTGGTCCCTCCGGGCCAGTAGCCCCATATGAGTCCGTTGGTCCCTCCGGGTTGTCAGTCCCAGTCGCGTCCGCTGGTCCCTCCGGGTCGATAGCCCTCGTCGCGTCCGCTGGTCCCTCCGGGCCGGTAGCCCCACTTACATCCACCGAACCCTCAGGACCGGCAATCCCAGTCGCGCCCGCCGGTCCCTCCGGACTGACACCCCCAGTTGCGTCCGTTGGCCCCTCCGTGCCAGCAGCTCTAGTCGCGCCCGCTGGCTCCCCCAGGCCAGCAGCCCCGGTCGCATCTGTCGGCCCCTCCTGGCCAGCAACCCCGTCCGCCTCTGTTGGATCATCGGACTCTGTGCCATCGCCTGCCTTTTCATGCTACACGCGTGGCCTAGGCGGCAGCCTCCGACCCAGACCGTCGGTGAGCGCGCAGACCGTCGCACCGCGCTCCGTGGCGCCTCGACCCCCCGTGGCCCCATATGTCCCCTCCACTCCCACAGTCGTGAGTGGGTACCCTGGATCCAAGGCCCTTGGCTTAACCACCTCGGCCATCATTGCAGATCTTCACCCGGGCTCTGCACTGGGCTACGTCATGCTTCATCACGAGCATCGGCACGCTGTCGTAGCTGCAGTTGTGCGCATCCCGCCTGTGGCTCGAGATGCACACGCTCTCTCAGTCCGCTCCACAGCACGCCCGGAGGACCAAGCCACACTGCGCGAGGCACGAGCCTCTCCTGAGGCCGCACACTTGGACGCTGCCTCTGCCAATGAGCTCACCGCTATTCAACAGTACCATGTGTTTGTCCTCATCGACCTTCCTCTAGGTCCGAAAGCCATTGGTGCCAAGTGGGTCTTTTGGCGCAAGTGGAAGCCCGACGGGTCCTTGGACAAGTACAAGACCCGCCTTACAGCTAAGGGGTTTGCCCACATTATTTGGGTCAACTACGACCAGATTTTTGTCCCAATTGGCCAGGTCTCCACTAGCCGGGCGCTCTTCAGCCTGGTCGCCTAGCATGGGTGAGAGCTGCATCGGATGGATGTAAGCAACGCCTTTCTCCATGGTTCATTGAAGGGTGAGGAACTCTACATGGTTCAGCCCCCAGGCTTTGACGATGACACTGGGAGAGTCTGGCGACTGCGTAAGGCCCTGTATGGCTTGAAGGAGTCGCCTCAGTGCTGGAACCAAGAAATCAGCAACACGCTCCTTCGTGGCGGGCTCGTCCGCAACACCGCTGACCCCGCACTGTTTGTCAGTCCGTGAAGCCAGGCTTTTGCCGCTGTTCTGGTTTACGTCGACGATCTCCACCTTGCGTCGCTAGACACGGCTGCCATCCAGCGTGTCAAGAACTTGCTACACGCCGCCTACTAGATGAAGGATCGCGGATCTGCCAGAGTCTTTCTGGGCATGGAGCTCAAGCATGATCGCTCCAAAGGTGTCCAGTACATGCACCAGTCCGCCTATGTGCAGACTCTGTCCACCCGCTTTGCGGAGGACCTGCCACTCGTGTTGTGCGCATGCTCACCCATGTCACTCGACGGTCAGGTGAAGCTCAAGAGTCCTGATCCAACTGTTGTACGGAAGCCAGTTGACGTGACCACGTACCTGCGAGTCATCGGGTCACTTATGTTCCTGGNCTTTTGCCGCTGTTCTGGTTTACGTCGACGATCTCCACCTTGCGTCGCTAGACACGGCTGCCATCCAGCGTGTCAAGAACTTGCTACACGCCGCCTACTAGATGAAGGATCGCGGATCTGCCAGAGTCTTTCTGGGCATGGAGCTCAAGCATGATCGCTCCAAAGGTGTCCAGTACATGCACCAGTCCGCCTATGTGCAGACTCTGTCCACCCGCTTTGCGGAGGACCTGCCACTCGTGTTGCGCACATGCTCACCCATGTCACTCAACGGTCAGGTGAAGCTCAAGAGTCCTGATCCAACTGTTGTACGGAAGCCAGTTGACGTGACCACGTACCTGCGAGTCATCGGGTCACTTATGTTCCTGGCGACGACGACGCGCCCAGACATCGCGTTCGCCGTCAACCTCTTGGCCCAGTTTTCTTAGGAGCCGCGTCATCTCCACTATGATGCTGCAATCCATGTACTGCGCTATGTTGTCTTGACTCCTCGGCAAGGTCTCATGTTCTGTCGTCAGCCATCTATTGTCGTGGTGGGCTACACCGACAGTGACTGGACCGGAAATTCGGACGGTAACAGTCACACGGGCTGGATGTTTCTGATTGGCGGCACAGCTCTTTCCTCTTGAAGTGGCAAGCAAGGGTGTGTTGCACGTAGCAGTGCTGAGGCTGAGTACGTTGCTCTGGGCTCAGGCGCATGTGAGAGTGTATGGTTGCGTTGTCTGTTGTCCGAGTTGCGTCAGTCTGTCACATCCATCACGTTGCATTATGACAATGAGAGTGCCATGGCCATCGCCGACAATGATGGCATGCCTCACACACGCACAAAGCACATCAACGTTGAGTATCATTATGTGCGTTCATTGTTGCATGACGCAAGCATCAGCATCGTGTGGGTTGAGACACCACGGCAGTTGGCTGACTTCTTGACCAAGGCACTGAAGCACGAATCGTTCAAGAAGGCTGTGAGTTCAGTCGGCATGCGTCCGTGAGTGACTCTCTCTGTCCTTAAATGCGTTTCTACTTGGCCTCGGGGATTTTGGTTGTTGACTGTGTCTCTGCCCGCATATGTGCACTATGCCTGTGAGTCATGGAGGAGTGTTGGTTTTCGTGCATCTCTCATTGTACTCTGTTGTGTCCTCTCGGCTTGTGTACATCGGCGCGCAGATGAGTGATGGCAAGACTTGACGCCACTGGAGTGTCGCTCGGTGGAACAAACGCACGCTCATGCCCACTCACCCTTTTCTAGAGCCTTCTCCCTCTGGCGATGCACTCAGCTCCATCGGCAGGCCTCCTTGGCGGTCGGGCCGCCGGCGGTCACTGCCACTACAGATGCGTCCATGTCTACTACTGCATGGCCTTGTTTAGCATTGCTGGTTGTCGTAGGCACTACCTGGGTTCGGGCAGCCATAACTCATTGCTACTATTTTTCTAGCTGATCCTCACCGCACGACTGCGTTCGCAGCGTCGGTATTATGGTATGGTCCAATTTTCAGGCAAAACGGACGACGCCCGGGTTTTGGGCTGTCGGGTGTCTTGCAGGGCTCACATGGAAAACCCTGCCTGCTAGAAAATAGGTCTAGGTCTATTTTTTTATTGGCTGGTTAGCTGAGTAACAAGTTCTAAACTAGTGGGGGGGAGCTCCAGCTTGGAGGGGTCTCCCATTGTTGCTCATTCGTCATTCCTAATCAGTCACTTTCAGTTTTCAGCTGCTTTCTGGCGCGAATACTGGCGTGTGCGTTATTAAGTAACAACCCCAGAGCTTCCAGACTTGGACTCTAGAGCAGCAGACTGAGGGGGTAGCAGATTTAAGCAACGAGTGTGGAAGCCCGCACGCTACATCAACAATGCCGCTTCCCCAACCTGCTTCCTAGGTTTTCTAGCTTGACGCACATGGCTCTATGCTCCCGGTCCTCCACGATGAGATCTAGTTAAAGGAGGGCCGCGAGCATCGGGAGGAGGCCCCCCGGCTTGACACTCGCTCGGAGGGTGTGCTTACGGCAAGTGCAAGCAAGCTCGTCATGGACGGCAAAGTGGACCTCCGTCATGAAACATGACCCACATTGACAAGTCAGCGGGGTAGAAGTGAGGCCGCTGACCCCGTAGTGCTCCCGGTAGCCCAGGGGGAGAACAAGCTATGGCTGCACATGTAGAACAAAATCCACAAATGAGAGGTGGACGGGGTCGCGGGGGCCAGTCGGGGAGGCCTGAAGCCATAGCGCTGCATCCCGAGAGCCGACCGACCAACACTGGTGGACTAGCATGCACCGACACGCTGAGGCATGGTGGGGGATGCTCTACTACTGCACTGGACTAGTGTATTGGTGAATCGTAGCGTCGTCGACATCCTGAATACAAGACATGCGGAGGTCGTGGAAGAGGCCGGAGGTGAGCTGCTAGTAAATATTGTAGGGGGATCCCATCGGCATCTCCAACAAGGTGACCAAGCAAGCCTGCACCGTGGGCAAAAGAAGGATAACCGTCGCATTCCAAAGAAGGAAGAGGAGGGATGGGGTAGCAAGAGAAGAGAGGAGAGGGCCAAAAAGTACCAAAAGCTCCAGTAGCAAATTTGCCGACATCGTAATATATGCCAGAGGAGCCCGATAGCATACGCCAAACAAAGCACAACCTTTGTCACAAAGGCGGAGCTATGAGAGTCACATGGAAAGGACCTGGGAATTCCCCACCCGGATCTACAGTAGGGGTGGGATAAGCTTTAGAATTTCCACGACCGCCGTCCATACTACCTCATAGAAATACTCCAGGGTGTCGAGCCCAGTTGGAGTAGGAGTCGACCCTATAAGTCGACCCTTGGGATGACGCAAAGTTGTAGCAATGTTGTGGCCGTCTATGCGTCCGACAAGAGCTGCAGCTTTCCTAGGCCTCAAGATTGCTCCGAGATCCACTCTTCTTACCAACTAGCCTAAATGGCTAGGGTGCTGATTGAGTAGCCGAGAAGAATGAACCCCTCCAAATATGCGTGGATGCCGATGCTTGTGAGACAGACAAGACACTCCTAACCAATGAGACTGCTCCCTTCAAGATGCCAACTCCGAACTACACTGGGCATAAAGTTGCCGCAATCATATCCTTCTCACATGCAAGGAGCACCCGTGCCGCAAGGCGCAACTGAGCCTCCCTGATAGCAATTAGCCATACCCAGTCCTCCTTCGTGTCTCCCTTCAAAAGAGGGATAAGGTGATTGTAAAAGAGGAGGAGGGCCACTTTGGCCAAGAACTGGCTGACAAGAATGAGAACCAGAACATCCACTAGCGCATCAGGCCCCATGGCTGTGTCTTGGACAACATCCAAGAGCATGACCGTCGTAAGCCTGTAGGGGCGTCGAGGAGTAGATGGGTAGTGAACTCCTCGGTTGCTCCGGGTGGCGGGGCGTAAGACTGCACCCACTTTAATGGCAGAAGGGTGGATGTGGGGTGGTACTCTTACAAGGTCCGTACCATGTTCTATGTACATGTTTTGGATCGATGGGCCTCCGACAAGTGCACGGCCCTGGCCTGGTTCCTTCTATGGACGAGTGCGACTGCATACTGGCAACGAGCACCTACCTCCACCTGTGCTTCTACTGCCAAACATCGAGTGAGGCAATGTGGGGTGAGGGAATCCCAGAGAGCTAGGCCGGCCTCCATCATTTCCTCCTCCACGAGGCTGGCCAAGTATCCGTCCTCAAAATGACTGTTGCACTCGAGTATGATGTCGGAGACAGATCGAGAGTGGTGGCAGCGGTAGTGTTGTTTGCAGTTACAATGGGCTTGATGCCACATGAAGGTAGAGGCAAACATGTCCAGAGCAAGCTCACCATCCCCAATGGTCTTTAGAGATGAAGCTCTAAGTGGAGACGTAAGAGCCCGTGCTCACGCGTAATGTAAGGAGAAGACTGGGGATGCACGGCGAAGTAATAAAGGTGCTCAAAGATGGTGGTGCCACGGCAACGGGGCTCTCCATACACACATGAGTAGACTATGAGCGCTAAGACAAATGCAGGTGGGGATGGCTCCACCTGGGATGACAGCAAACCCTCCAAGCCCTACCAAGAGAGGTCACTCAGCAATTCCCACGCCTCCTAAATAAAGAGTTCAACCAACGGTTGGTCAGTGGAGGACATTGCCCGGAAAGCCGCGAGCCCCTAGGAAATCAGACGAAGACATGTAGCAACACTAAATGAGAAGGGGCATATGCTGAGGATAGCAACCCCTTCGAGATGTCCCTCCCATACTCGGCACATACAAGGAATCGGCACGAGAGAGAGCGTCCGCCACCTTAGTTTTACGCCCAAGGAAGTCAGTAGAAAGTGACCACGTTGTTGTCTGCCAGAACGACCAAAGTGTCTCAACAATGGAGACATCCGGCAGTGTGGTTGACGCACCACTACCCACGCATCTGACAAATGACCAACTTTGGGTCACCTAGCACGGCAGGCCGATGCACTACAGCTCTCATTGCCCGTTGGAGGCCAAGTTGCAATGCCATGTACTCTACTTGATTGTCGGTCACGGGATCTGGGAGGTGCTTGATAATGGAGAGGAGTGGCAAGCCGCCGGGGGTGTAAACAAATGTCTCAATCCCTCGAAGACTCTTGGCCAACTCTATAACACCATTGAAGAGGACCAAGAAAGGACGGTCCAAAGTTGGCAGCTGCCGAGGCTTGATTGTGCGGGCCACCAATGTAGGGGTGGAATGAAGAGCAAGCTTCATAGCGTCGCTGGACACTATGGTGTTGCTTGGCACGGCCAGTATGCCTTGCCGACAATGCATGCAAAGAGGTTGCTAGAAAATGACGCACCTACTGGGGGTGGNCGTCGACGATCTCCACCTTGCGTCGCTAGACACGGCTGCCATCCAGCGTGTCAAGAACTTGCTACACGCCGCCTACTAGATGAAGGATCGCGGATCTGCCAGAGTCTTTCTGGGCATGGAGCTCAAGCATGATCGCTCCAAAGGTGTCCAGTACATGCACCAGTCCGCCTATGTGCAGACTCTGTCCACCCGCTTTGCGGAGGACCTGCCACTCGTGTTGTGCGCATGCTCACCCATGTCACTCGACGGTCAGGTGAAGCTCAAGAGTCCTGATCCAACTGTTGTACGGAAGCCAGTTGACGTGACCACGTACCTGCGAGTCATCGGGTCACTTATGTTCCTGGCGACGACGACGCGCCCAGACATCGCGTTCGCCGTCAACCTCCTGGCCCAGTTTTCTTAGGAGCCGCGTCATCTCCACTATGATGCCGCAATCCATGTACTGTGCTATGTTGTCTTGACTCCTCGGCAAGGTCTCATGTTCTGCCGTCAGCCATCTATTGTCGTGGTGGGCTACACCGACAGTGACTGGACCAGAAATTCGGACGGTAACAGTCACACGGGGTGGATGTTTCTGATTGGCGGCACAGCTCTTTCCTCTTGAAGTGGCAAGCAAGGGTGTGTTGCACGTAGCAGTGCTCAGGCTGAGTACGTTGCTCTGGGCTCAGGCGCATGTAAGAGTGTATGGTTGCGTTGTCTGTTGTCCGAGTTGCGTCAGTCTGTCACATCCATCACGTTGCATTATGACAATGAGAGTGCCATGGCCATCGCCGACAATGACGGTGTGCCTCACACACGCACAAAGCACATCAACGTTGAGTATCATTATGTGCGTTCATTGTTGCATGACACAAGCATCAGCATCGTGTGGGTTGAGACACCACGGCAGTTGGCTGACTTCTTGACCAAGGCACTGAAGCGCGAATCGTTCAAGAAGGCTGTGAGTTCAGTCGGCATGCGTCCGTGAGTGACACTCTCTGTCCTTAAATGCGTTTCTACTTGGCCTCGGGGGTTTTGGTTGTTGACTGTGTCTCTGCCCGCATATGTGCACTATGCCTGTGAGTCATGGAGGAGTGTTGGTTTTCGTGCATCTCTCATTGTACTCTGTTGTGTCCTCTCGGCTTGTGTACATCGGCGCGCAGATGAGTGATGGCGAGACTTGACACCACTGGAGTGTCGCTCGGTGGAACCGACGCACGCTCATGCCCAATCACCCTTTGCTAGAGCCTTCTCCCTCTGGCGATGCACTCAGCTCCATCGGCAGGCCTCCTTGGCGGTCGGGCCGCCGGCGGTCACTGCCACTACAGATGCGTCCATGTCTACTGCTGCATGGCCTTGTTTAGCATTGCTGGTTGTCGTAGGCACTACCTGGGTTCGGGCAGCCATAACTCATTGCTACTATTTTTCTAGCTGATCCTCACCGCACGACTGCGTTCGCAGCGTCGGTATTATGGTATGGTCCAGTTTTCAGGCAAAACGGACGACGCCCGGGTTTTGGGCTGTCGGGTGTCTTGCAGGGCTCACATGGAAAACCCTGCCTGCTAGAAAATAGGTCTAGGTCTATTTTTTATTCGCTGGTTAGCTGAGTAACAAGTTCTACACTAGTGGGGGGGAGCTCCAGCTTGGAGGGGTCTCCCATTGTTGCTCATTCGTCATTCCTAATCAGTCACTTTCAGTTTTCAGCTGCTTTCTGGCGCGAACACTGGCGTGTGTGTTATTAAGTAACAACCCCAGAGCTTCCAGACTTGGACTCTAGAGCAGCAGACTGAGGGCGTAGCAGACTTAAGCAACGAGTGTGGAAGCCTGCACGCTACATCAACAATGCCGCTTCCCCAACCTGCTTCCTAGGTTTTCTAGCTTGACGCACATGGCTCTATGCTCCCGGTCCTCCACGATGAGATCTTGTTAAAGGAGGGCCGCGGGCATCGGGAGGAGGCCCCCCGGCTTGACACTCGCTCGGAGGGTGTGCTTACGACAAGTGCAAGCAAGCTCGCCATGGACGGCGCAGTGGACCTCCGTTATGAAACAGGACCTACATTGACAAGTCAGCGGGGTAGAAGTGAGGCCGCTGACCCCGTAGTGCTCCCGGTAGCCCAGGGGGAGAACAAGCTATGGCTGCACATGTAGAAAAAAATCCACAAAGGAGAGGTGGACGGGGTCGCGGGGGCCAGTCGGGGAGGCCTGAAGCCATAGCGCTGCATCCCGAGAGCCGACCGACCAACACTGGTGGACTAGCATGCACCGACACGCTGAGGCATGGTGGGGGATGCTCTACTACTACACTGGACTAGTGTAGTGGTGAATCGTAGCGTCATCGACATCCTGAATACAAGACATGCGGAGGTCGTGGAAGAGGCCGGAGGTGAGCTGCTAGTAAATATTGTAGGTGGATCCCATCGGCATCTCCAACAAGGTGACCAAGCAAGCCTGCACCGTGGGCAAAAGAAGGATAACCGTCGCATTCCAAAGAAGGAAGAGGAGGGATGGGGCAGCAAGAGAAGAGAGGAGAGGGCCAAAAAGTACCAAAAGGTCCCGTAGCAAATTTGCCGACATCGTAATATATGCCAGAGGAGCCCGATAGCATACGCCAAACAAAGCACACCCTTTGTCACAAAGGCGGAGCTATGAGAGTCACATGGAAAGGACCTGGGAATTCCCCACCCGGATCTACAGTAGGGGTGGGATAAGCTTTAGAATTTCCACGACCGCCGTCCATACTACCTCATAGAAATACTCCAGGGTGTCGAGCCCAGTTGGAGTAGGAGTCGACCCTATAAGTCGACCCTTGGGATGACGCAAAGTTGTAGCAATGTCGTGGCCGTCTATGCGTCCGACAAGAGCTGCAGGTTTCCTAGGCCTCAAGATTGCTCCAAGATCAACTCTTCTTACCAACTAGCCTAAATGGCTAGGGTGCTGATTGAGTAGCCGAGAAGAACGAACCCCTCCAAATATGCGTGGATGCCGATGCTTGTGAGACAGACAAGACACCCCTAACCAATGAGACTGCTCCCTTCGAGATGCCAACTCCAAACTACACTGGGCATAAAGTTGCCGCAATCATATCCTTCTCACATGCAAGGAGCACCCGTGCCGCAAGGCGCAACTGAGCCTCCCTGATAGCAATTAGCCATACCCAGTCCTCCTTCGTGTCTCCCTTCAAAAGAGGGATAAGGTGATTGTAAAAGAGGAGGAGGGCCACTTTGGCCAAGAACTGGCTGACAAGAGTGAGAACCAGAACATCCACTAGCGCATCAGGCCCCATGGCTGTGTCTTGGACAACATCCAAGAGCATGACCGTCGTAAGCCTGTAGGGGCGTGGAGGAGTAGATGGGTAGTGAACTCCTCGGTTGCTCCGGGCGGCGGGGCGTAAGACTGCACCCACTTTAATGGCAGAAGGGTGGATGTGGGGTGGTACTCTTACGAGGTCCGTACCATGTTCTATGTACATGTTTTGGATCGATGGGCCTCCAACAAGTGCACGGCCCTGGCCTGGTTCCTTCTATGGACGAGTGTGACTGCATACTGGCAACGAGCACCTACCTCCACCTGTGCTTCTACTGCCAAACATCGAGTGAGGCAACGTGGGGTGAGGGAATCCCAGAGAGTTAGGCCGGCCTCCATCATTTCCTCCTCCACGAGGCTGGCCAAGTATCCATCCTCAAAATGACTGTTGCACTCGAGTATGATGTTGGAGACAGATCGAGAGTGGTGGCAGCGGTAGTGTTGTTTGCAGTTACAATGGGCTTGATGCCACATGAAGGTAGAGGCAAACATGTCCAGAGCAAGCTCACCATCCCCAATGGTCTTTAGAGATGAAGCTCTAAGTGGAGACGTAAGAGCCCGTGCTCACGCGTAATGTAAGGAGAAGACTTGGGATGCACGGCGAAGTAATAAAGGCGCTCAAAGATGGTGGTGCCACGGCAACGGGGCTCTCCATACACACATGAGTAGACTATGAGCGCTAAGACAAATGCAGGTGGGGATGGCTCCACCTGGGATGACAGCAAACCCTCCAAGCCCTCCCAAGAGAGGTCACTAAGCAATTCCCACGCCTCCTTAATAAAGAGTTCAACCAACGGTTGGTCAGTGGAGGACATTGCCCGGAAAGCCGCGAGCCCCTAGGAAATCAGACGAAGACATGTAGCAACACTAAATGAGAACGGGCATATGCTGACGATAGCAACCCCTTCGAGATGTCCCTCCCATACTCGGCACATACAAGGAATCGGCACGAGAGAGAGCGTCCGCCACCTTAGTTTTACGCCCAAGGAAGTCAGTAGAAAGTGACCAAGTTGTTGTCTGCCAGAACGACCAAAGTGTCTCAACAATGGAGACATCCGGCAGTGTGGTTGACGCACCACTACCCACGCATCTGACAAATGACCAACTTTGGGTCACCTAGCACGGCAGGCCGATGCACTACAGCTCTCATCGCCCGTTGGAGGCCAAGTTGCAATGCCATGTACTCTACTTGATTTTCGGTCACGGGATCTGGGAGGTGCTTGATAATGGAGAGGAGTGGCAAGCCGTCGGGGGTGTACACAAATGTCCCAATCCCTCGAAGACTCTTGGCCAACTCTATAACACCATTGAAGAGGACCAAGAAAGGACGGTCCAAAGTCGGCAGCTGTCGAGGCTTGATTGTGCGGGCCACCAATGTAGGGGTGGAATGAAGAGCAAGCTTCATAGCGTCGCTGGACACTATGGTGTTGCTTGGCACGGCCAGTATGCCTTGCCGACAATGCATGCAAAGAGGTTGCTAGAAAATGACGCACCTACTGGGGGTGGCTTCTACACTGCTAACCCGCAATGAAAGAGGAAATCTAGAATGCTGCCCCCGAGGCAAGTGGCAAGGACCTCGAGGCTAAACACTTGACCCAGTCCCCTTGCTACGGGTGGAGGGACAAAGGGGAGGACGGACGAAAGAGGGGAGGAGTAGAGCGAGGAGAGGGCTAGGGTGCCAAATAAAATTGTGTGGCAGCGGAGGCATTCAAGGTGGCATGGCCACCCACTGGCATGGGGACCAATCAACGAGGAGGAAGACAACATGGCGTGCCCCGGAGGAGGACATATTTCCTAAGGTTAGGTCCGTTATAAAAACCAGTAGTAAAGAGAAAGAGGAGAGGTCTTGGTCAAGAGAGACAGCGTTGGTGCAAAGACTGGAAATTGGTGGTAGGTAAAGGAAGCGTTGGGAGATTAGATGGTGGCGGTGGTACGTGCGCTCTACGGTAGAGCACTACAACCACGGCGGTGGCATCAGTGCCGACGCGAGGCAAGAAGCAAGAGGGGAGCTGCCTCCGTAACCCCTCTATGAGGTGGAAAAACTATCATGGAGGTGTTGCTATCAAAAGTGCACTTGCAATTGATGTCGTAGTTAAAGTTAATGTTGCTGCTGTGACCGATGTTACTCCTCAAGCTATAGTGTGTTATGCTACGACTATGGTGGGGATCGTTCCGCTTAAAGCACATCAAGGTGTGTGGGGCACTCTAGCTACAACTGCGTTAGCTGTGAGGAGGGCTGGTGCTATTGATGCGGTTGCCGCCCCGTTGGTTGTTATTACCTTTGCCGTGTTGGGACTACAACAACTTCTAATGTCGGCGCTAAAATTGTTGTAGCCTCTGTTGCTACAGTTGCTGCTGCTATGGTTGCTGCTCCAAAGACCCGTGTTGCTACATCGATCCCGCTCCTTGGATTGGAGGTGGAGGAGGTGTGGTCTCAGCGGAAGGAGGTGTCTTCGCTTCTGGCAAAATTGACACGTGTGGCAAGGCTGTCAAAATAGGCTGGCCACATTATGGAGCTACGCGGATGGTGCCCATCGTTTGCTCTTGCTGTAGAAGCCAATCCTCCATGTGGGTATTCATCACAATCAAGGTTTGGAGTACAACATGAAGGTTTTGGTGTAGGGGGTGTAGTTCCAAATTGGGAGTAGCATCCCGTACTAAAGTTGTGGTATTGAGGGCCATATGGAGCACCTTAGAGAGCTCAGGGAGACCCTCCTCCTTAGGCGAAACAACGACATCACCCAGGGGAAGCCAAGGTCAAAAGAGGCCAGAGACGAGGTCGTTGGTGCTATGTTCTAGGTTGGTAATAGAGGTATGGAGAGTCATAGCAACATCCTGAAGAAGCGTGTGGTCAACGCGATGGATGGTAACAGCGCCCTCCTCAACGACGGTCTCCGTACCCTCTAGAGCATCCAGGTGATTGTCAAGGAGAGCAAATCCATGCATAAAGAGATGATGCACGTGCTCCAAGCCCTTGACCTACATTATAAAGGCGTTATCTAGTTTTCGAAGAAGCAAAGGAAGCTACGGTGTAGGCTGTTGAAGTGGTCCGCAGACATGACATTCAAAAAGAAGGTCAAGCGCTACTAAGTGGAGCCAACATCCTCAACACCATCACCAACTTACTCAATGTGACCATACGCATGGTGGAGGTCCTGCTGGACACCGTCCGACCAACCCAGTGCGTATCCGAGAAGGTCGCAAGAAAGGACTCCGCGAGCGGTGTGCATGGAGTCCAAGAGAGGAGCCTAAGGCTTGACAAGATCCGCCACCGCACTTTAGGCGAGAGAGACTAGAGGAAGGAGAAGGTGAGAAGCCGAGGGGCAAGCTGTGAGCGGGTTCAACTCCATGGAGGCACTCGCTGTCATACACATAGGAGGGTGGGGGTCGTCCTCCTCCATTGCCATCTTGCGTGTGTAGTGCACTGCTTGCCCTTGGCGAGTATTGCTGCAAATGTAGCTACTTGCCGCCGCTTTGCCATTGCAGTGGCGATTCCCTGTGTGCTAGGGCCCAAAGCTAGAGAAGGCTGTTGGCTGGTTGCATTGATCACGCTACTAGCTGGTCCAGCTCATTACACTGTTGGCTGGTCGCGCTAATAATGCTCTTGGCTAGTTGTGCTGATCACGCTACTGGCTCGTTGTGCTGTTTTCATTCAATTATAATAAAATGAAGCGTATGGCTGCCTTTTGCTGATGGTTAACATTAGGGACTTTGATATCAATTTTCCGTCTAATTTCTTGTCTACTTCATGACGAGTTTGCATCGTTGAACCTGTTCATTCAAGATGTTGCATATGAGCATGGTCAAAAGGTTATTCTGTAGTCAGTGGAAGTACCGCTTGACGATGGTATGCGACCATTGTGTTAGCTGACACTGAGCGAGGGTAGGAGTGCAGGGGGTTGAAGGATAATGGGGTGGTGGGGTTCATTTCACATGCCAACATTATTCGTTTGCATGTTCTTGTTAGTCTTTGCACACGACAACTAGCCAAAGCTAATTCTACCAGTGAGGGTGTCGAACGCACAGAGGTTCAATAAAAAAGCCAACTAGTGTTCTTTTGCACATGTTTTGCCTTTTACTCTTGGTGGTGAGAGAAATACAACCATACACTCCTTTGATTCACTAGCTTTTTGTACGGGCATAGGTCCAGGCAATTCTGGCAGTAAGTTCTTCGTAATGAGATAATATGAGCAACCACATATTGATAAGTGTGTCTTTCATCCAAAGCCAATCTTGGTGTACAATTTGACCATTTCTACTAAGTAATGTTCAGTAAGACATTTTTTTCCGCCTACTATTCAGATAATGAGACTCCATGGTCTTCCACCTAGAAAAGATTTAGTTCCTTGGTGTTACATTGATAGAACCAAACACTTCCATTTGCTATTGAATATAGGTTACTGCTCCTTTATAACGTTGGAATTCAAAACATTTCCAAGAACTTGTGTCAAAATTGGGGAAACTACTTATTAAGGTAGTCAATCAAACGATAGAAATTCAAACTTGAAGCATTTGGTGCAAAAATATGACAGATGTCAGGACAATATTGCACAAGAATACACGACCTTCTCATACAAAAGTCCAATGAGTTAGAGATGTTCAATGTCATTCAATTAAACGAGCACCTTTCTTGTTCACAACGAATGGTAAAGGAGAGAATGTGATCAACTAAATATTCTTACGTATATATGTAAGATGAAGAGGACCTATTTTTTAACATGGTGTGTGTAGATTGTACCTTTTGGGGTCTGTTTCGCATAACCGGGGTGTTTTGTTGTAGAATACTTTGTCAATTCAAGTACAAATGTGGTGGGTATCATATTCATGCTGTGAAAAGTGGGCATTGTATGCTGCTTCTTTTATACTTCGGGCAAGTGGCTCTCCATTGAACAATTTTGAGAAAGCAAGGACCTCCCCCCCCCCCCCGACAAATGGGCCATCGATGTGTCTTCCTTACGAAGTGGATGATTTGCTTATGAAACTCAAAACAGTGGTCGACCTAGACAAAACTTTCTCAAAAGGTGGGTGAGAATGTATCAGCCCCAAATGAAATAAACAACGTTTTTTTCAGAGGGCATAGTTACCCATCTACCCATTTTGAACATGGGTATGCAACACCCTACCCTTCACATAAAAAATATGGATACACCGCCCAACAGTTTAAGAATACCAGCAGTCCACCAACTAGTTTTACCGTAGTCGATCAACATCATTTCTACTCGTCAACCCAAGTGAAGAGGGACATGTCATCCACCCTTGTGATGTTTGCGAGTTCTGACCTCACAAAAAATGAAATACCCCACATCATACTAGCGTGTCCATGCTTAAAAGAAGGGTGTAATCACTCCCCACGATCAAGCAAAGCCCCTTCTTTTGTTTTTCTTAACGAACAAACTCCCGAGATGACTTAGCAAAACCCTGTTCAAGTCCTATCCCACATTTAATTTAGTTTTTGAGAGTTTTCTTTCTGTGCAGGCTCAAGGTAGAAAACCCCAGAGGTTCTTTGTCAAAGCATGGGGAGTCTTGGAAACCCAAGGCAAACCACTCGCAACCCCCCTGAAACATTCAGATACCGATTGTAGAGGTATTTTTAACATTAATCAAACTTGTTTACGATATCATGTTGACACCACAGCCCATGTAATGTTTGCATGCACCTTCTTCTCACTTCTCATGGGTAGAATGTTTATATTATCAATACAACGCAAAGGGGAGTCTCAAAATCATGTGCACTAGGGAAAGATCTACTTCTCACAGAGATGCTTGGAAGGCCATACCCACATTCCAATCCCTTGGCAAATCCAAGCATGATTTTACAAAACAACAAACTTATGTTACAAGTCTATGCAAAGGATATACAATGACAAGCCTTCATGTCAAATCATTGTTTTTTTCATTTCAACGGGGTGATAAATATTTGTAGCATTTTAAGAGAGCATGAAAATTTGTAAAAAAATGCGGAACTGAAATTTTTTTGAATCATTTTTAAACGTGTTGCCATTGTTTCACCTCGTGGATGCAAAACTTTGGTACCCGATCCCATTCTTATCTTTGGTATCTAGTCCTAGTACCATATGAAAACTATTCCTCACTTGAGCATTGCCTAAACTACACGACGACACAATGAAAGCCAACAATGTACGGTGAAACATTATGACTCAAACACTTACCAATAACATGGTTGAAATGGTTTACATGAACACTAGTAATAGTTGTTATAAATAGATTGTGAACTATATAATGAAACTTGTAACACTACTTAAGGTAGGAAAAAACATACCAGTTCCTACAAGCTCTGTCACTATATGTTTCCTCCTACTTGTTACAAGTTTAGGATAACTGTTTTTACTTTTGGACATAAGAAAAAAACTTCTTGTGATAACCGTTTGTAATAGCTGAGACATCCCACACAGTTTCAGTTTTCATAACAATTCTATTCATCTTGAAAACATTCTTCAATTTTGTAGGTTGAATTAGGATTATTCAATCCAACAACAATCATTACGTGTTAATGTTTGAAGTGTTATTCAAAGTTTTATATTTGTCTTCTTCTATTCCCTTTCTTTAACCTACCATACCCTCTACCTTTGCCCATATGACAATAATTTGTCAAGTTTTGTACACTTAATGTGGCTTGCTTGCCTTCCTTTCCGAGATAAAGTAGTTATTTCAGACTAAATCATGGGGAATTGGCTTCATTTGTAACTATATTGTATGTGATTGGAAGCAAGGATGTTAGACACTTTGGGTTCTCATAAAAAAGAATATGGCCCCATATTATACATAAATTGACTTGACCATACAATGCTTGTATAAACTTCAACAAATAAATGATTTGAATAAAATTAATACCCGCAAAAATGTAGAGAATGTTGAAGTGGTTAAGTTCCAGTGAGGTCAAAAATAGTGTCATGCTCGTAGGGCATTCACGCCAATCTCCCAGGTGAGGATTTTGAGCATCACAGCTTCTGTTTGCGACCGAACACATGGCCACCTGATGATGTTAAGGATTGTTAGAATGAGTGCCAAGCTAGCACAATCACATTAAAGGCGACAGGACACAATTGTTAAAAATTGACATCTGGCCTCACCACTTGCTTATTCCTTCTTCTCTACCATGATTTAGTTTTACCTTCCTCGATCTTCCTCATCCTTTATCTACATGGCATCAAGCCAGCTAAACTTCCACTTCCACTTCCAATTTTGCGTTTGCTTCTTCCCTTCATAACGCAAGCCCTCCCACTTCCACCTTGTTGACCCTCCTTGACCGACACCAGTGGCGTCTCGGATTCTGGGAGGTCGCCCCCGCATTTCTGGCGTGTCGGGCATTTCCGGTGTTCTTGAGCCTTCTCTGCGCATATTTTTTCAGCATGTCTGGTTGCATTTCCGTCATTCCCAGCGTCTTCAAAGTTCCCAACGTGCATTCTCAGCGTTTCCCACGTGGTGCGCGTTAGCGCTGCCCTCCCCCCATGGCGCGCGTCGGCACTCCCCCCCCCTCATCGCACGCGTTGTGACCCCCTCCTCTTGTCCGCTCCCACCTCAACCCTCCCTTTCGTCCTCCCTCTTGTCCTCTTCCCCTCCCTTGATCATGCTTCCTCCCTCCCTCACTCCCTTCCNCTACCTTTACTCCCCTCTATCTCATTTCCGTCGCCCACCCCACCCTCCCCCGTTTGTCTTGCCCTTTCTCCCACACGTGTGTCACTCCCCCCCCCATCTCATCACGTGCGTTGGCACACGATGGCTGCTCCGTCCTCTGCTCCCGTCTCCCCCCCAATCTCCCTTATCCTTTTCCTCATATCCTCCTCCTCCATCCTTTCCCTTCTCCCTTCCTAACCTTCCTTTCTCCCTTGGTCCCGCCATCCCCTCTCCCCTCTCTCCCTCGCTTTCACTGCCCTTCACTCTCTCCCCTGCCCTCACTCTCCACCCTCGCTCACTCCCATTCCTCCCACCCCCATCAATTTCCCCTCTCCCTCCCTCTTTTCCCTCTCTCCCATCCCTCCCTCTCTCTTTCCCTTGCTCCTGCATCCCTCCCCTCCCTTCTTCCTCTCTCTCATTCCCCCCTCTTCTCCCTCGATCTTGTCCCCCCCTCTCCCTCCTTCCACCCAACCCCCCTCCGCCTTCCCCCCTCTTCTTTTCTGGCCCTCCCCTCCTTCTGCCTGCCCTCCTGCCTTTTCGGCTGCATTCCTCCCTCTGCCCATCCTATTGCTCCTTCCTTCGCCCATCCCTCCTCCCTCACACCCTCTCCCCTTCCTCCCTCCCCTCCCCCCCTCATTCCCTTCCTTTCTCTCCCCATCCTGTTCTCCCTCCCTCTCTCCCTTCCTCTCTCCGTCCTTCCTCCCTCCCTCCCACCATCCCTCCTCCTTCCCTCCTTCCCTTTCTCCCTCCCTCCCTC
>SZWC01010740.1:0-25931 GCA_023375785.1 Penium margaritaceum | reverse complement strand
CCCCCCCCTTCTCTCTCTCCATGTCTCTCTCTCTAGGTCACTCACTCACTCTCTCTCCCCCTCCCTCTTCCTCATCCTTCTCAACCTCTGCCCCTCCTCTTTTTGGAGAGGGTGATCCACCCACACACCCCTCGCTCTCGACCCCCCCTTTCCTTGGTCTGCCTCCTTCCCTCCTTGCCTCTTTCCTGTCGTCCTTCTTTCCATCTCTGTCCGTCTCCGTCTGTCTGTCTTGTCCTTCCTGTCGTGTCTTGTCCTGCTCTGTCCTCTCCTGTCTTGTGTTGTCTTGCCCTGTGCTATCTTGTGCTGTCCTCTCTTGTCCTTTCCTGTCCTGTCCTTTCCTGTCTTGTGAAGCCCTATCTTGTCCTGTTCTGTGTTGTCCTGTCTTGTCCTCTACTACATTCTCATGTCCAGTCCTGTCCTGTCCTTTCCTGTCTTGTGAAGCCCTATCTTGTCCTGTTCTGTGTTGTCCTGTCTTGTCCTCTACTACATTCTCATGTCCAGTCCTGTCCTGTCCTTTCCTGCCCTGTCCTATCCTATCCTGTCATGTCCTATCCTGTCCTTCCGTCCTTGCCATCCATCCATTTGCATGTCCGTCCGTCCGTCCGTCCGGCCTTCCCCTTCTGGCCGTGTCCCCCTCTGTCCATTCCTCCCTCCCTTCCTTTGCCCCTTGATCCCTCCCTTCCTCCCTCCCTTCCCCCCTACCTCCCTCCCTCCCTCCTCGTGCAATCCCTTCCTCCCTTCCTCCTTTCCTCCCTACCTTTCTCCCTAGGTCACGTCTTCCCTCCTCAATCCCACCCCCTCCACTCTCTCCCTCAATCCCATACTCCCTCTTGCCTCCTTCTCTTGTTTTCCCTCTCTTTACCCTCTACTTGTTCCTCGGCCTCTTTTCCACCTCATAACCATTGTCATCTTTATGTTCTAGAGCTCTCCATCCCCATCACCTCTTGCCATCAACAAATACAGTTGCCTCCTCTACCTCCTGCCCTCATCATCATCATCCTCCTCATCCTCGCAATCGTCATCGTCATCTTCCTCCTCCTCCTCCTCCTCATCATCATCATCATCATCATCATCATCATCATCATCATCACCATCATCATCATCATCATCACCACCATCCTCATCATCTTCCTTGACACACTTGTCCTTTCAATGCTCTTTATTTTGGAAAAAAAAGAAAGAAAACAAAAAGAAGTGGTGAGACCCATTTTTGGGAGCCGCATAGCTCGTATGACTTCATTTTCCTCCTTTCTCTCTCCCTCCATCATTTCCCTCCTCGGTTTCTTCTTCCCCCTCTCCTTCTTTCCTCTCTGTCTCTTATCCTTTTCTCTCCCTCTATCATGATGCCCTCATTTGCCTCAACTCTTGCTTCCCTCCTCTTGTAGCCTGTTCCCCCCTTTTCCCATCATACATCTTTGCCTCGTCTTGTAGATCTTCCCTTTCCTCCCTCCCTGCCCACTACACTCATACCCAACTCATTCTTCATCCCACCGTCTCTTCCACCATGTTCTCGCAGCCCACATCTATCCGCGTCCTCTCCCCCTCGTCCCCTTTCTGACTGCTTCAATGCCTCCCTTGCACACGCCTAGCCACACTTTCCATGTCGCCCTCACCTATGGGTCCCTCCTGGTCTTCGCATCGTTTCTCCTGTGTCCTTGTCTCCTCGCAGTCTCCTTCCCTGCCTCCCTTCCTTTGTTGTCCAGGTTGCCAGCCTGGCTACACTTCACACATCATCATGTCCTGCATCCCTCCTCTTGGTTGTGAATGTGCTCACCGATGTTGTCCGTCTCATGTCCTCTCCTCCTTGTGCCTGCTCTATATCTCCTAACGCTGCCGACCGCCTCCTCAGTCCCCTCACCGTCATCCCATCCGTCTCCACCAAGACATCCTCTTATTGCCCAACCCTTCCCAACCTCCTCTCTGACATATCCCCTCCTCCCCTTCCCCTCCTCCCCTCTCGTCACCCTTTCTCTCATCTCCATCCTCAACCTTCCCCACTCTCCTCAGTCCTCTCCTTCGTTAGCAACCACAAGCTCACCAAACTCAAGAAGCAGTTGGATGAGGTACTTGGTCAGGGATTCATCAGACCTTCCACATCACCACACGCGACACCTTAACTCTTCGTAGAAGATAAAACCAAAGAGATGCGGATGTGTGTGGGCTTCTGGGCATACATTTACATCAAGAACCGCTACCCTCATCCGAGAGTAGACGGAAATTTTGACNGTCACCCTTTCTCTCATCTCCATCCTCAACCTTCCCCACTCTCCTCAGTCCTCTCCTTCGTTAGCAACCACAAGCTCACCAAACTCAAGAAGCAGTTGGATGAGGTACTTGGTCAGGGATTCATCAGACCTTCCACATCACCACACGCGACACCTTAACTCTTCGTAGAAGATAAAACCAAAGAGATGCGGATGTGTGTGGGCTTCTGGGCATACATCTACATCAAGAACCGCTACCCTTGTCCGAGAGCAGACGGAAATTTTGACCAACTCCGAGGAGCCCAAAATTTCAGCAAAACTGACCTATGCAACGACTGTCATCAGATCTGCGTATCCAACAAGGACATCGAGAGGATGGCATTTTACATGCGATACATGCACATTGAGTTCATGGTTATGCTGTTCTTACTTACAAACTTCTCCACAATATTTTCGGTGGTGATGAACATCATAATCCGCCCGTACCTTGATGACTTTGACATTGTATACCTTGACGCCATACTGGTGTACATACATACCCTAGAGGGCCGCAATGGACATCTCCAAAAATTTATCAAGATTTTACAAAGAGAGAAATATTCCAGAAAATTATTAATGTGCGACTTCGGCATACAATCGAGTTTATGGCCCACATTATCGGCGGAGGACGAATCACCATCGACCCAAAAAGGGTGGAAGCGGTCGCTGATTGGCCGAGGCCAAAAAATTTTAGGGACATTAAAGGTTTCTTTGGGATTTTTCCACTACTACCGTCGATTTATAAAGCACTACGCCTTAGTGTTAGCTCCTCTCTCCAATCTCACCAGAAAACACACCGAGTGGAGTAGGGGGACAGCAAACAAGAAGTGTAGAACTCTCTTTGAGAAGCGATCTGACCGTAGTGCCAGCATTACGATTCACAAATCCTACAGTAAATTACATCATGGCCATCAATGCATCCGATCAAGCCATCTTTACCGTTCTCCTCCATGACAACGATGGTGGTGTACAACTGGTCGCGTGTATGCCAAGAAAATTGTGTGGCCCAGAGTTTCACCATGCAGCGCACGAGAAAGAGATACTTATAGTCGTGGCGGGGCTATGTGAAATGCTAACAATGCATCGTCCATACGGACCAACACACGTTCAAACATCACAAGACTCATCCAAATGTGAATCGTCGACAAACCCTGATGGATGGAGTTCTTTGAGTCGAAGTTCGACTATGACATTGAATAATGACCTAAGAAAAAAGAAATCTTGTGGATGCTCTAAGTCGGCGACTATACTTAGTGCCCAAGATCAGAACGCTACTTGTAGAGCGAGACCTGTACCTTGCAAGGTTATTTGCGAAAGGTTATGATGAGTTCGGCTGCTACAAAAAAGAAAAGTTCTGGTTTGACAACCCCTACAAGCGTTGGCAATTCACTCGCTAGGTCGTCGTTCCGCCAAAAGAGGAGCTGCAAAGAATGTTGCTAGAGGTATGCCATAACACTGGTCCAAGTGGAAATTTTGGTGAGGACAAGACGCTAAAGAAGCTTGTAAAAAAAAGTGGTGTGATAGGGTGGAAACCAACATGTGAGCTTTCAGCAAGTTTTGCTACACCTATCAGCGACAAAAATCTTGTCGCATGAGGCCACCCGGTCTAATTCAACCCCTACCTGTTTCGACGGAGCTGTGGGACAACATCAACACAGACTTTGTGACGGGATTGCCGCCACTCTCGAGGGTTATGACACCATCCTTGTTATGGTGGACATATTTCAACAAACATCGTGCTTCACTCTGAAGACGACCACTGTCAGTGCAGAAGGAACAATGCGACCGTTTTTAAATCAGATCGTACGACTGAAAGGTGTGTTACATACCATCGTCAGAGATAGAGACAGCGCCTTCCTTAACTGTTGTTTGGCATGAGTTGATGATGAGTTACGATATTCGGATCCAGCTTTAAAGGATGTTCCATCGTCAAACCGACGGACAATCAGTATTAACCAATAAGACGCTCAAACAACTTCTTTGCACATCATGTGAGCCATACGGCACCAATTGGGCAGCCAGAATGCCGACCGCCAAACTCGCATACTACTCCGCCGATTCCACCGCAGCGAGTAAAATCCCTATTTAAGTGGTGTAAGACAATCTCTCCACCACACCACTAGGGTTACAAAGTCAGAGCAACATTCTTGTAGTCAAAATTGACCACAGGAAACACAACATACCGTCATGAAGACACAAGGAGCCATGAATCGAGTGGCCGACCAACATTACAATGATGACGTATTCAACGCTGGCAAGCGCATCCTCATCAGCTTGCTAAACATCAGACTCCCAGGTCAGAACATTGGCAAAGCTCAAACCTCGTTGATTGGGACCGTTAGAGATAAAGCGAATGCAAACCCCCGTCGTTGCTTGCATTCACCTACCTGACAACTTGGGCGATTCATCCCGTTTTCCACACCAGCAAGCTCAAGTACTGTAAAGATCCCAATACGAACTTTCCCTGCAAAGACGTTGCACCTCCACCTCTTGTGCAAGTGGAGGGAAATACAGAGTGCGTGATTGAAGACATCCTCAAACATTGACGCTGTGGGAATATGACTATATACCTGGTCAAGTGGAACGGCTACAACGTCGCGCACGACAGCTGGGAACCCTACATCAACCTATGAGATGCCGCTCACCTGATAGATGGCTACTTTCACTGTCAATGACCTACTTCTGCTAATGTGCATGGGCATCACGGCTAGAATGGGGGGCATTGTTACGTCCATCACATAAACGAGTCGCAAAACTCCGCGAGTGGGCACTTTTATCATTACATTCGTGGCCCACCGCGCGATGACTTCAAGATTTTCTCGTGATCGGCAGATGACATTTTGGCCACCTGCCCTAACTTCCGGTGTTCTTTTCCAGAGTTTTGTGACAAATTCGACCACCTTCCTAAAAGGATGGTAGAAGAACCCTACTGTGCTTTTATTTTGACTATTGAGATAAGCCATATCTTTGCCGGTGAAAAAAATCACATTTTAATTAATTGGGTATGTTCTATATTTTGACGTAAAACAGGACAGGCATGCCTTGATTTCAATGACGCGTCGGGGTCATTTTTTATCTCGACAAGATCGAGCAGTTGTGCCGTTTCGATCGCTCAAAATGTCGCATTCGGGCATTCGAACGGTCCAGCGGTTGAGTGGCTGACTCGCCGCCGGCTGCCTCGCCGGCTAGTCGGCGGCGAGAGTCGACCACCACTCACCAAAAGGGAAAAAGAAAACCAATATTAGCCAAAGATTATGAAAATGTAACTGTACTCGGTAACCAAAAAGGGACCCTGGCACTTTGAAGTCAACGAATGAATGTTTGAAATGATTTAGTTAAACTTCAATTTTGATTAAAGAACCATTTCCGAAAAATTTCAACCACCTTCACAACAATTAACATCAAAATCAAAGAGCAGTATGGTATTGTGAACCATGTCGATGTTTTGATGTTGTGTAGTTGACTTCCCTACGACACTCGACTTTTGTAAAGAAGCATCGTGATATTCTTGAGCCCCCCCCCAATTCTCGGCGGATTTTCTTGAATCCATCACTCACGGTGCGATCTCGCACGCGTCGCTTGGCTCGAATGCTGATTACCTAACTTATGCCTCATTCTTGTTCTCAGCATTGTCTGTAGATGCTCGATGCACGGGATACTTTTATACACACTTACTATTAGGTACACTTACTATTACTCCTTAATACAATCCATCCCACTCTCCCAAACTTTATAATCATCTTTTGTCCTACACCTCATCCCTATGAATCACCTTTGTTCTACTCGGGGTAACACTTTGTATCCGAGCACAGCGGTACGGGAGGAGAAACCAACGCATTAGCTACCTAGCGACAACCTCGTAGGAGTCAGTGCATCTCCACCGTTCAGAATATTGCAGACTTTACGGCAACAGCGGTGAACAGGATGAGCACAACCGATGGTGAAAGTAGTCTCCGGGGAGTGCTCCAATGATAGCGGATCAGAAGCACGTGAACAACGGCCCTCCCTAGGTAAAGGAGCGAGTGGTGGCAACATTTTGGTGAATGGTGTAGCACAAATGATCCCGATGGCCAATCCAGTTACGGACCCCTCGGGCCGAACAAATCCTTCACCACCATCGTAGCCCATTGTGTCGACATCGAGCACGATGGGAGGCACCGGCGAACAAGCGCAAATCAGCAAGTATTTGTACCATAACATGTCAGGAATCGAGAGCATTAACAACCATCCACTCCAACAGCTCAACACGGCAATGGAGGAGCTTTATGTTCCTTGTGAACGCAAAGGATTAATCACCGAGAGAAATTTGCAACTCTCGAGTAAACCCCACATTTGACCAGGCCTCCCTGAGCTGTTCGATCCCGTAAACTCCAATGTACCGACAATCAGGATGTGGCTGACGATTTTTTAGGTACACTTAACCGCTGCTGGGGTTGACAACGACAGAGATAAACATAACCTTGAGGCGTTGCTTTTGCGTGGCAAGGATTTGAGTTCGTGGTGTGATCTAAAGGCCATCCAACGGCAGCAAGAGACCTGCGGAGTTGGATCAACGGCTCTCGCAACTGCTCTCACATCATTGAACGTAGGTGTACTACCTCTTGAGCACATACATTTGACTTGGCACGACCCTCTCATACAACCAGAAACATGGAGTGACCTTGCTCGTGCTGCCGTTGCTCGCTTTGGGAAGGTGAACGAGAAGTCTGACGCACGGTATAGAATCCAGCGTCTGCACCAATAGTTCATCCTGGCAGATTACACTCGACATTTCCATGAAATAATCACCGACAGTGACCTCTCCCTTGACAAACAGTGTGTATTTCTACTACAACAACGGCCTGAACAAGATATTCAGCAAGCAATTGCCATTTTTTGCATCTAAGACGACCTTCCACGAATGATCGTGGCGGAGGGAAGTCGCAGTCGGTGGAAACCTCGTCTCAGATGAGAATTGACATCGTCAATCAGCGCGATGAATGACTCTGCTGGACTTGCGGAAAGTCGGGTCAAATCTCGCGTGACTCCTAGAGGCAAAAACAACGAGCCAGAAAGGGAGAGGGGGGTGCAAGAAGAGAGCAAAGAGTCAATAAATGGCAAAGGACAAGAATAGACAATGAGGCTCTTGTCCGGCCGGAAAACTCTGTGCCGATTGATTATCCATTTGAGCGGCTTACATTGTCACACACGAGGGTTCATGAGATCACAAAGATTGACGAGGAATACGAGGATGACCAACCGGCAATACTATCACAAGTACAACTGAGTGGTTGTAAAAGTCGCATAATGGTACCAAAACTACTCGACAAAGGAGCTTGTAACAGTTTCATCAACGCTGATATGGTTCAGAAGCTGGGTTTTCAGGTCAAACCCGNGGCCGGAAAATTCTGTGCCGATTTATTATCTATTTGAGCGGCTTACATTGTCACACACGAGGGTTCATGAGATCACAAAGATCGACGAGGAATACGAGGATGACCAACCGGCAATACTATCACAAGTACAACTGAGTGGTTGTAAAAGTCGCATAATGGTACCAAAACTACTCGACAAAGGAGCTTGTAACAGTTTCATCAACGCTGATATGGTTCAGAAGCTGGGTTTTCAGGTCAAACCCGGAGTGCTTTAAGGAAAAACCGTTGACGGACGATTGTATATCTGTTGAGTTCCCGAACCAATCCAGTTGCAAATTGGAGATCTGCACAACATAGTGGTCCAGAGGACTTGCCCAATGAGTGACCACAGAATCATCCTTGGATGAGATTTCCTGTATCGGCACAGTCCACACATTGATTGGAGCAGCGGAGTAGTTTATGTCAGCATTAGTAACAGAAAGAGACACCTGTGTCGGATGGAGCAACCCACGACGTAGCACATGTTACGGGAAGAATAGGAATGGAAGCAGAAGAGGAAGTTGCACCCCAAAACGCCATCCGATATCTCTGGACGTGGCCAGGCAATACCTGAAGCGCAGAGCCCAAGCGTGGCTAGTCCACGTGGCAGCAGGGGAAGCAGAAGAAATCACAGGTGCTGAAGCAACACCAATGGCCTTGACACGTGACAATTTTGCAGCAGCACCAAGAAAGTTTGCGAAGCTCATTGAGGAGCTTGAAGGGGTTTTCCCCGACAAGCTATCCTGAGAGTTACCACAATAACGCAACATCGACCATCAGATGAACCTGGTGCCGGGAAGCAGACCGACAGTGAAGGGGACCTATTGGATGAACGATCACGACCAGACCAAAATCGACAAGTCATTTATGAGATGATCAGGCAGGGGTTCATCTGACCCTCCATGTCACCCTACNATATACGTGGACTATCAAGCTTTGAATGACATCACCATGAAGAACAGCTACCCTCTCCCACGAGCAGACAAGACCTTTTACCAACTTCGTGGGGCCCGAATTTTCAATAAAATTGACGTGGCATTGAGTATCACCACATTCGTGACGTGGCATTGAGTATCACCACACAGCTCTGATAAGGACGTCAAGAAGACACCATTCTAAACTATACACAGGCACTTTGAGTTCACGGTCATGTTGTTTTGACTCACAGATTCCCCCACAACATTTATGGTAGTGATGAACGATGTCTTTTTCCTATATCTCTAGGAATTTTTCATCGTGTATCTCAACGACATCCTAGCGTATCCTGGAGGAGCACAATGGACATCTCCAAAATGTTATAAAAGTTTTACAACGAGATATGTTTTTTGGAAAACTCTCAAAATGCGACTCCATTTGCAGTTCAATCGATTTTTTGGGCCACATCATTGTCGGTGAACGGATCACCATGGACCCGGAAAAGGTGGAGGCGGTCGCTGATTGGGCAATGCCCACAAATGTCAAGGACATCTAGGTTTTTCTAGCTTCATGCATTTACCACCGTCGATTCACAAAGGACTACGCTCAAGTGTCAGCCCCTATCCATGGATTAACTTTTTGGGAAACTCTCTAACCTCGACGCCAACCCTGCAATTGGCGGATCTAATGGTGGAGTGCATAATGGCCACCGATGCATCCGATGGAGCCATCGGAGCCATTCTCTTTGAAGACAACGGTGCTGGAAAACAACCGGCCGCGTACATGTTGAGAAAACTATCAGGGTCAGAACTTAACCATGAGGTGTACGAGATGCTTGCAGTCGTGCATGCGTTCAAGACATAGCGGTGCTACTTGGAATGCCGAGGATGCATCTTCCGCACCAACCACCATGCCTTTAAACACCTCAAGACCCGGCCAAATCTAAGCAATCAACAAATCTAATGGATGGAATTCATGGAGGAGAACTTTGACTATGAAATCGAGTATCAGCCAGGAAAAAAAATTATAGCGGATGCTCTAAGTTGGCGACCAGATTGAATGGCCAAGATCAACACGTTGCTTGTCAAATGAGACCCATACCTAATGAGGTTGTTTGCAAAGAGATACGAGGAGTTTGGCGTGTACGATAAAACAAAGTTTTTGTTCGACGATGTGTACTAGCGACGTCGATTATCTCACCAGGTTTTCAATCCTCCAAATGAGGAGTTCCGGCAGATGCTATTGGAGGAATGCCAGGACAATGGTCCAGGTGGACACTTCTGCAAGGACAGGACGCTAAACAAACTTGCAAAGCACTACTAGTGGGACAAGATGCTGGCCAACATGACGGTAGTCTGCAAAACATGCAAAACCTATAAGAGACAAAAACTCGTCGCAAGCGACCACCTGGTCTACTTCAACCCCTACCCATTCCGAAGGAACCGTGGACTGACATCAGCATGGATTTTGTGACGGGACTGCCTGCCACTACCAAGAGGTATGATGCCATCCTTGTCATGGTAGAAAAATTTCCTAAAAACTCCCATTTCACGCTGATGACAACCACTGTCACTGCAAAAGGAACAGCATGGTTGTTCCTAAACCAGATCGTGCAGCTACACAAAGTGTCACGTATCATCACCAACGACAGAGATGACCGCTTCACCAATTGTTTTTGGCATGAACTGATGAAATGCTACGACGGTCAGATCCAGCTACCTACGATGTTCCATCCTTTGACTAACAGGAAAATCAAGTGAACCAACCAGACGCTTGAACAACTTCTCCAACTTTATGCCAATCACACGTCACCAATTGGAAAATAAAACTACCAACTACCAACTCGCATACACCGCCACTTCCACCGTAACTGGTGAAAAAGCTTTCAAGGTGATGTATGGAAAACTTCTCGCCACACCGGCTGGATTGCAAAGTCAAAGTAATATGCGCGTGGTTGACATCCACCATTGTGATTTCACAAACATCTAGGAGGAGGCAAAATAGACCCTTGCAAAAAGAAAAGAAGTTATGAAGCGGGCAACCGACCAACATCGCAGCGATGGCGTGTTCAGCTTTGACAGTTGCACCCTCCTCAGCACAACAGTTATCAAACTCTCAGGTAAAGACTTCACCAAACCCCAATGGTTGGACCAGTATGAAATCAAGCGAAGGCAAACCCTACTCGTCGCCCGACTTTGCCTACCCACAAATATGGTGATTCATCCTCACTTCCACATCGGCAAGCTCAAGCACTACCCGGATCCCTGCATGGATTTTCCCGGCAGAGATGTTGCCCCCCCCCACTTCTTATCCAAGTGGGCAGGGATACAGAGTACATACCAGAGGACATCCTCGGACATTGACGCCATAGAAATAAGACCGAGTATCTAGTCTAGTGGCACAACTATGACATTGCGCACAACAGCTAGGAGCCCTACAACAACCTCCGGGATGTTGATCATCTGATCGACGGCTAATTTTGCCGTCACTGACCTACGTCTGCTAACGTGCTGGGACGTCGCGCCTAAAAGGGGAGAAGTGTTACGTCCCTGACGTGTTTTAGTCGCTGAAATTGGTGAGTGGGCATTTATGTTCTTATATTCATGGCCCACCACACGACGACTTCCGGATTTTTCTGCCATTCGGCCGAGGGTATTTTGGCCAACTGCCCAGACCTCCGGTGTTCCGTTCCTAAAGTCTTGATAACTTTGACCACCCTCTAGAAAAGATGACAGAGGTATCACGGACCATATCGATGCTTCGATATCGTTTATATCACTTCTCAACAACACTCGACTATTAAAAAGAAGTGTCACGATAATCTCAAAAGCCCTCAACTTCTCGACAAAGCCTCTCAAATCCACCACTCACGGCATAGAATCACATGCGTCACTGAGCTCCAAAGTGGATGACCCAAATTATGCCTTATTCTCAATCTCGGCATTGTATGTGCTCGATGTTACGTACCACACATACACGAGTCCCTAATCTCTCCAAGTGGGCATTCTTGTCATTACACAAATGGCCTACCACGTCGCAATACCCCAATTTTTACCCCATCGGCCAAGGAGAATTTGGCCAACTGCCCTCACTTTCCGGGGAACCTTTCCAAACTTTCTAAAAACTCCTACCACTCTCGCGAATCCGCGACATAAGTGTCACAACCTTTCGGTCGACCTCTCAACACGTCGAGATATATCTCGATTTATAAAAATGCATCTTGCTTCTTCACATTCAATCCTTTAAGCCCCACAATTCCTTGGTGGAGCTTCTAAAATCCAACCACTCACGATGCGACTCCACATGCGTTGCTCGACAATCGACCCAACGACCCCGACTATGCCTCATTCGTAACTCAACACTCGTATAGATATGTTCGATCATTTTGACACTCATCATCGAAGTACACTTACCGCTAATGTAAAATGCTTAAATTCCACAAATTATAAATCGTATTTTTCTTGGCAACTTCTACCTGTTCACAGTTTACACTTCGTTTTGCATAACACTTGGTATCAAAGGTCAACGGTGCCTACTTTACCCATCAAGAGGACTACCTTGCACAAGCTGTCACCGCATCTTGCACGTCAAGACTTTGCGGACTTCACAACTACGACTTGAGGTGAGCGAGCTTAACCGACAGCCAGCAGTGGGTCTTCGGCAATGACTTACGCAATGGAGGAGCAGAACATGCCTATGCACATGAACCCTGAAGCGACAAGGAACGCTGGCATGGCAGGCTATGCGACAGTTTGATCAAACCGCATGACTTTGATGACTAACTTGGTTCCTGATCCTGCGGCAGTAAACCAGCCGTCCCTACCAAAAGCCTCATTGACGACAACAGGAAGAACAAGTGGCACCAGACGACAGGTGCAGGTCAACAAGGAACTGGTAAACCATATCTCCGCGCTGGAGGAGATCAACAACCATCTACTCCAACAACTCAATGTCGCGATGGAGGCTCTTCGTAATGCAAGTGCAGAAGAAGTGGTGCTTGTCAAGAGAAATAACCCAACTCTCAAGCGAATCCAAAGTTTGTCCGACCCCAGCAGAACCATTCGATCCTGCAAATTCTAAAGGAACAAAGGTTTGGATGTCGCTGACGAGTTTGGAGGTGTACTTTACCACTGCTGGGAGAACAACGGACCAAAAAAAAAAGACCTTGCGACCACGCTTCTACTTGGCACAACGTTAAGTTGGTGGTCATATATACAGACCATCCGACGACAGCAAGAGACTGGCGGGACCTTATGAACAGCCAATGACGCCCATCTCATATCATTGACCGAATGCATTCTACCCTTGGAGCACATCAACCAACAGTGGCAAGACAGGCTGACGCCACCAACCGACTGGAACAAACTCTTGCACACGATGCTCGCGTGATTTGGGCGCCTGAACAAGAAGTCTGACGCACGGTACAATCTCCAGCTCTCCGTCAGCAATCCAGCCTGGCAGAGTACACGTGGATATTCCTCAAGATCATCATTAGTGCAAACATCGCCCTAGAAAAACTCTGATTTTACTACAATAATGGCCTCAAACAAGAAATTTTACGGGCAATTGCCACTGTCAGCATAAAAAACGACTTTCCGCAGATGATCTTAGCCGCGGAATGTATCAACAATGTTGACTGCAATGCTTGGATCGAGGAATCCTACGGCTGGCGACCTCCCAACCACAGTTATTGTGGAAATAAAAGAATCCAGTTGAGGGGCTCCTTGACTCAGATGGAAGTGGAAGCCGTCAACCAGAAAGTCAGGCAAACCAGCTACAACTGCGAAAAACGTGGGCACATTGCTTGCACCTGCCATAGCAAGCAGCAGGCCAAGAAGGGGGGAAGTCGTAGAAAAATGAGTTGGGAAATGACAAAGGGCAATAGTGAAAGGCGTGAATCTTGTCCATGAGGAATGATCTATGCCAAACAATCTCCTATCTGAATGGCCCATGACATTGCAAAGGGTTTTTGAGATCTCAAAGTTTGACGAGGGGTATGAGGATGACGAACCGGTGATACCACTAAAATTCCAATCTCAACGATGCAAGAGTCGCAAAACGGTACCAACACTACCAGATGGAGGAGCTTCTCACAGATTCGTAAGCAACAACAGGGTTTGCAAACTGGGTTGGCAGACCGAGCCAGGGTTGTTTGAAGGAAAATTTGCCAACATGAGATTACAAATACGGAGACTCCGAGAACCACTACAACTAAAGATGGGAGATCTATGAGGTGTAATGATCTAGAGGTCTTGTCCAATGAGTGACCACAAAATCATTATCGGATGAGATTTCTTATACCGACACCATTCGCAAGTCGACTAGAATAGCGGCGACATTTGCATGGAAATCAACGGCGCCAAGCGATAACTTTTGAATGTGGAACAGAAGACCATAGCTAAAGCAGCAGGTGGAAGCAGTAGAGGAAGCTGCGGTAGCCAAAAAGTAACAACCTGTGCAATAGATACCGCTCAGCGTGGCCAAGCATAGCATACGATGAGGAGCTTGTGCGTGGCTTGTACATCTTGAGCCAATAGAGGAAGCGGAAGTGGCAGCAGCTAAGCCCATCAACCTCATTAGCCTCATCAACAAAATTCACAATGGTACCCAAAGTGTTCGTACCACTCATCCAAGAGTTTGCGAGCGTTTTCCATATTTGTAAGCAACAACGGGGTTTGCAAACTGGGTTGGTAGACCGAGCAAGGGGTGTTTGAAGGAAAAATTGCCAACATGAGATTACAAATACGGAGACACTGAGAACCACTACAACTACAAGTGGGAGATCTACGGAATGCAACGATCTAGAGGTCTTGTCCAACGAGTGACCAAAAAATCATTCTCAGATGAGATTTCCTATACCGACACCATTCGCAAGTCGACTAGAATAGCGGCGACATTTGCATGGAAATCAACGGCGCCAAGCGACAACTTTTGCGTGTGGGATAGAAAACGATAGCTAAAGCAGCAGGTGGAAGCTGCGGTAGCCAAAAAGTAACAACCTGTGCAATGGATACCACTCAGCGTGGCCAAGCACAGCATACGACGAAGAGCTTGTGCGTGGCTTGTACATCTTGAGCCAATAGAGGAAGCGGAAGTGGCAGCAGCTGAGTCCATCGACCTCATTAGCCTCATCGACAAAGTTCACAATGGTACCCAAAGTATTCGCACCACTCATCCAAGAGTTCGCGAGCGTTTTCCACGATGAGCTTTCAAGAACTCTACCACCTCATTGCCAGGGGGGTCGTTCCCTGTAACGTTGAACTCCGTCACGTGCTCCTCAAAAAATGCCATGATACTAGTCCATGTGGACAATTTGGAGAGGACAATACGCTGAAGAAGCTGGAAAAAAACTACTTGTGGAACAAGTTGCAATCTGATGCGGCCAACTTCCACAAATCTTGCAACACGTGTCAATGACAAAAATCCCGTTGCACACGGCCACCCGGACTTCTACAATTGCTCCCTGTTCCAACGAAACCATGGGCTGACATCTCCATGGACCTCATCACGAGATTACCTGTCACACCCAAGGGATATGACGGAATCCTCATGGTTGTCAACAGGTTTCCCAAAATGTCCCATTTTGTCCTGACAACGACCACCATCACTGCGGAAGGAACAACACAACTGTTTTTATACAACATTGTGCGACTACACAACGTACCGGGAACCATCACAAGCGACAGGGACGGTCGATTCACCATCCGTTTTGGCACAAATTGATGACTCGCTACAGCAGCCGAATTCAAATTTCAGCTGCGTTTCATCCTCAAACCAATGGCAATATTGAGAGGACCAAACAGACGCTTGGACAAATTATCTGAACATTGTAAGAACCCCATGGGAAATATTGGGCACGAAAGCACCTGACTGTCAAAATCGCATACATTTTGGCAATCTCCACCACAACGGATAAAATCTCTTTGAAGTGGTGTATGGCAAACACCCCGCCACTCCAACTGGACTACACAGTTGAAGTAACATTCTTGCGGTTGACGTCTAATGCCGAGACTTCACCACATGAGAGGAAACATAGCAAAACCTTGCAAAGACACAAGCGTTGATAAAACAAGCAACTGATCGACATCGTAGTGACAATGTTTTCGTGGCCGGCGACAAAGTCCTTCTCGTCTTGGCCAACATCCAACTCTGCGAAGCTGACTATTCGAAGCTCAAACCCCAATGGTTGGGATTATTTAAGATCGAGCGCATGCAGACCCCCATGGTTGCATGACTCAAACTCCCCGACACTGTGCAAGTTTGTCCAGTCCTCCATATCAGCAGGCCCAAGAACTACCGAGGCCCTATAGAGAACATCCCTGGCAGGGATGTCCCTCCCCCTCCACCTGTGCAAGTGTACGAAGACACGGAGTACGTCATTGAGGACATCCTCAACCATCAAAGTCGTGGCAAAGAAAGAGAATATCTTGTCAACTAGCACAACTATGACACCATGCATAACAACTGGGAACCCTACGACAACCTACGAGACGTCCATCACCTCATCGATGGCTTTTAGCATCGTCACTAGGCCACACCTGTACGCGTGTCGGGACGCTGCGACAAAAAGGGAGGAAGTGTTATTTACCAGACATACACGAGTCCCTAATGTTTTAGAGTGGGAATTTCTGTCATTGCACAAATGGCCCACCGCGTCGCGAGACCCCGACTTTCTCCCCGACGGCCGAGGGCAATTTGGCCAACTGCCCTCGCCCTGAAGTGAGCCTTCCCAAACTTTCTTACAACTCTGACCACTCTTGCACATCCACGACAGAAGTTTCACAACCTTTCGTTCGACTTCTCGACACATTGAGACATATCCTGATTTACAAAGATGCATGTCAAATCTTCACCGTTGATCCTCAAATTTCCCCGATTCCTCGGCAGAGCTTCCCGAATCCGACCACTTACGATGCGAATCCATATGCGTCGCTCGACAATCAACCCAACGACCCTGAGTATGCCTTATTCGTAACTCGACACTTGCATATATATTTTTGATCATTTCGACATTGTCATGAAAGTCCTCGAAGTTTTACAAAGAGAGAAGTTTTTTGAAAAACTCTCAAAGTGTGACTTCTGTCCCCGTTTGATCGAGTTTTGGGTTACACTACCAACAGTAGACGGATCACCATGGATCCAAAAAAGTGGTAGCAATCACTGATCGGCCGACGCCGACCAATGTTCGAGGTATTCAAGTTTCCCTCGGCTTGTACAGCTACTATCGGTGTTTTAGTATGTGATTACGCCCGTGTGTCAGCGCCTCACTTGAAAAGAAAATGAGTGGTGGTGGGGAGACAGCGAACAAGAAGTGTTTACCGCTTTGTAGAATGCCTTGACCTTAGCGCCATCCCTACGATTAGCCGATCCAACGGTCGACTATGTCATGGCTACAGACACGTCAGACTGAGCCATCGGTACAATCGTCTTGCGAGACCATGGAAATGGCAAATAACTGGTCGCATACATGTCTCAAAAACTGCGAGGACCGGAACTCAACTACGCCGTGCACGAGAAAGAAATGCAGGTGGTCATACATGCATTCGGGACATTGCGGTATTACCTGGAGTGCCACCGATGCATCGTGCGCATCGACCACCATGCGTTGAAAAATCCGAGGAGAGCCAAACCTCAATTTCAAAACAACCTGAGATGGGGTTCCTTGAATCTGGGTTTGACTACGTTATCGAGTATCGGCCAGGCAAAGTCAACCCGGCGGATGCACTCAGCCGCCAACCAGATTTAATGGCTTACGTAGCGACGCTACAGCTACAATGAGACCCGTATCTTGAGTGACTATTCACACGAGGCTACGACCAGCATGGCGGATACAACATGGCAAAATTCTGGTACAATGCACACTCCTGGCGACAACGGTTTCACTCGCCTCGTGGTCGTTCCCTCGGATGACAAACTTCGGTGTATGCTGCTCAGAGAGTGCCACGACACAGGACCAAGTGGGCACTTTGGACAGGACAAGACACTGAAAAAGCTGGCGAAATTTTATTGGTGGGACAAGTTGCAATCCGACGTGGCCAGCTTCTACAAATCCTGCGACACATGTCAGCGACAAAAATTCCGTCGCACACGGCCACCCGGACTTCTGCAAACGCTCCCTATTCCGACGGGACCATGGGCTGACATCTCTATGGACTTCGTCACAAGATTACAGGTCACGCCCGAGTGATGTGATGCAATCCTCGTGGTGGTCGACAGGTTTTCCAAAATGTGCCACTTCATCCCCACAACAACCACCGTTATTGCTAAGAGAATATCATGTTTGTTTCTAAAAAAACATCGTGCGGATACACAATGTACCGAGGACCATCACAAGCGACAGAGACGGTCGATTCACCACCCGTTTCAAGCGTGAACTGATGACTCGCTACGGAAGCAAGATTCAACTTTTGGCTGCAATTCATCCTCAAAGCGACTGCCAAACCGAGCAGATGAATGAGACGCTCGAATAACTTCTCGAAACACTATACAAACCTCACGGGACAGATTGGGCACAAAACTCCTCACCGTCAAAATTGCATATAACTCGGCAGTTTCCACCGCAACAGGTAAAACTCCGCTTGAAGTGGTGTATGGCAAAACTTTCGCCACACCAGCCGATTTACACAGGCGCAGCAACACTCTCGCGGTTGATGTTCAACGCCGATACCTCTTGAGAGACAGCTCCTAGCACTGCTGTCGCTAGCGTGGCAACGCAAGCCAGCTAGCTGACTCACTAGCACGCACAGGTGGAGGTGAGAACAGCAAGGGGTTGGCTAGGGACACAAACACAAGTGTCAGAAGCTGCAAGTGGCCGGCTGCCAGCCTGCTGCCACCGTCGCCAGTCCCAGGGATCTGCACGTGAATGGACATGAGTCGAGGGGTCACTGTAAGCTGTGTACGACACACACAACAACACTCCCCCATGATCGGAGGGCGAAACACATCCATGCACATGCAGACACTAACGCTATACAGAGCAGGAAGTGCATAGTCGCTGCAAGCAGTAGGTACAGCACATGTACGGTGGCACATGAGGAATCAACCTGCAACAGGGGTGGGGCAGAGTCCAAAGGAACGAGTGGCCGTATGAAACTTCGAACGACCCAGAGCCTTGGTCAGAAAATCCGTGCAGTGCCTGTAAGTGCTCACGTGGATGACTCGGATCTCACCACGATCAACCAGGTCACGCACAAAGTGATGCTCGACATTGATGTGCTTCGTTCGTGCATGGAACACACTTGAGTTCTTGGCGATGGCCTCCGCGCTCATGTTGTCACACTGGAGAACCACAGGGGGAATGGACTGACGCAGTTCACGCAACAGACGGACGAGCCAAACACATTCTACTGCACCGGTGCCTAGGGAAACATACACTGCCTCAGTAGTACTACGTGCGATGCAGCCCTGCTTCCCACTTTGCCAGGACACTACAGTACCTCCAATGAGGAAGATGTAGCCGGTGCGGCCTTTGCCATCTGGACTCCACGCCCAGTCGCTGTCTGTGTACCCATTGAGCACAACAGACACCTGCTCGCGAAAGCACAGGCCGAAGCGTGCGGTGGAAAAAGTGTAGCGCACACATCAGACTACGACCTCCAGTGTTCGCTGGCGCGGGGCCTGCGAGAACTGGGCGAGCAGGTTGACAGTGAAGGCAATGCCGGGCCGTGTCGTGGTGGCCAAGTACATGAGCGAGCTGATGACTCGCAAGTACAGGGTCACATCAACTGGCTCCCCCAGGTCTGCTGGGTCATCGAATTTCAGGGCGGCCTGCCCCTCAGGGGTCATGGGCGTGGAGGCCGTGTGGACGGCCGCGAGGAGGTTGGCAAAGCGCCCCTCCATGGTCTCTGCGTAGCGTCCTTGATGGACATGGAGTGTGCGACGAACACGGTCGCGCACGATCTCCATCCCCAAAAAGACAGTGGCCTTACCAAGATCCTTCATCTTGTAGGCCGAGGAGAGAACGGCCTTGGCAGCATTCACTGCTCCCAGGTCGGGCAAGGCAATCAGAAGATTGTCCACGTAGACGAGGATGGCAGCAAGCGGTGCTGGGGACTGTGAGATGAACAGGGATGGGTCAGCATCACTCTGAACGTACCCAGCGCGTCTCAGCATGCTGGTGATCTCCTGGTTCCAGCAGCGCGGTGACTGCTTCAGGCCGTACAAGGCCTTCCGCAGCTGGTACACGCGACTGGTACCATCCTCAAAGCCATGTGGGCGCTGCTGACTCACATGCCGGTGTGGATCGCACGGCAGGCGTGCCACTTGAGGCTAGCGTGGCATCACCAGCTGGGGTCAGGCCCACGGCAGACGTAGACGCGTCTGTGTCTAGAGACAAGGGTAACTCAGCACCAGACACGGATGCGGGCATAGGATCAGACTGAGCTTCAGACGTAGAAGCAGACGCAGAGTCAGACTAAGTCTCAAACGCGGAAACAGACTCAGATGCAGACGCGGACACGGGCGAGCGTGGAGAGTCAGGGGCAGAGGAGCGAGCCACAGACGGGGCGGGGCTGGGGGTGCCGGTGGGCACAACCGCTGGGGACAGCTCCGGGGGTGCCGGCGACGGAGTGATCGTACTGGACGGGGGCACTGTGCCAACCGGACCAGGAGCCTCCCCCACACGACGGGGACCGGAACACCCAGGGGCATGAGCAGCACACAGAGTGTGGATGCAAGCGAGGTCACAGAAGGTGAGATGCTCAAAGAAGAGAGCATCACGGGACTCCACGGTGCGGCGGCGCTCGGGGTCCCAAAACCGTCAGGCCTTTGACCGCGGGGCGACGCCAACGAAGGCGCAGAGGCAGCCCCGCGGAGAGAGCTTGCTCCCCTGCTGCTCCGGCATGAACGAGACGCAGGCAAGAGAGCCCCAGACACGGGCGAGGCACAGGTCCGCTCGACGCCCATACCACAACTCGTAGGGCGTGCGGTGACCTGGGAGGGGACCTTGGGGAATGCGGTTCCACACCCAGGTCATGTATGCCATGCCCTCAAAGGCAAAGGCCTCAGGCATGGCACTGTCGGTGCGCATGGCGCGGACCGCATCCTCCATGGTGCGGTTCCAATGCTCGGAGACACCGTTCTGCTCGGGGGTGGCGGGAGTAGAGAGGTTGTGAAAGACACCGAGCTCGGTGAAGGAGCGTGCCATGTCACTGAGGTACTCGCCGCCACGGTCCGAGCGAAAGGTCTGAAGGCGGTGGGGAGACTAGCGTTCGGCCATGACCAGCCAGATGCGGACCGCAATGGTTGCATTGCTCTTCTGAAGCAGGCTGTAGACCCAGCGCATGCGCGTGAAGTTATCAGTCAACGTCAGGACGTAGCGACCGCGGTCTTCTTGAAACTCGACAGGGAGCGGACCCATGAGGTCGGAGTGGACAAGCTCCAAGGGCCGACAAGCCCTGGAGACAGACGCAAGATAAGTGGACCGGTGCATTTTTCCCTCAGCACAAGCCAGACAGTCGGTTGTGGGCGGCGCTTAGAAGGACGCTACATCAAGACCAAGAGCAGGCTGAGTGCGGATCAGTCTATCGACAGCCCCCAGGTGCACATGACAAAGACGTCGATGCAGGAGGCGGTGGTGTTCGGGGGACAGAGCACCAGCGATGAAAACACGAGCAGCGGAAGAGGGAGGCAAAGGAGGTGCACTCGCAGAGCACCCAACAATGTGATACAGATCATCGATGACCGTCCCACTGAGGACGGTCTCCTCGGTGCCGCGCACAAAGATGCGAGCATCGGCAGCCGTGTGCGTGACACCGAGGCCCATCTTGGTGCAAGCATGGACAGACAGCAGGCTGAGTTCCAGATCAGGGACAAAAAGGACGTCGGAGATGTAGACGGGACCAGCTGGCCCGGTGAACTGCACAACCCCAACACCCTGGACAGGGACCTCATGGCCAGCTGTAGTGCGAACAGAGCGAAAAGCGCCAACAGGATGCAAGATGACAAAGGCGTCACGACGACACGTCATGTGATGGGTGGTACCAGAGTCCACGACCCATGTGGCATCTGTGACCCGTGTACAAGGGGCAACGTGGCACTCGGCGACGGAAAAAGGTGCGGCAGCAGGCCGCTCGGCAGGCGACGCAACAAGACGAGCAACGGAGCGGACATGAGACGCATGCAACCAAGACGTGTCATCGGGTCCGTCACGTGCACACTGCTGGGCATGGGGACCACCACAGACATCATCACGTAACGACACAGACAGTCCACAGGCAGTAGGACCCCTCGACTCAGGCAACTCACTCGCACCTCCCTGAGATGAGCGCAGGGCGAGAAGCTGGTGAAGCTCGGCGATCGTCCTGTCGTACTCGGCAAGCGCCTGGTCGCGAGGATCAGCCGAGGAGCCTGCTGTGGCAGTGGATTCCTCTGGGACGGCTACGGTAGTGGCGGCCGAGCGGGCAGTCGCACCAGACGTCTGGCGCATGCGCGCCTCGTGCGCCTGCTGCAGCCCACGGGTGACCTTGGCCCAATCCAGTGGGCGTCCTGTCAGGCGGGTGCCGTCGAGATAGTGATGGTCACCACCGCACTTAAAGCACACAAGGCGACGTCCCATCATGCTGCTAGAGCCGCTCCTGCTACCGCCGTTGCTGTTGCTGCCGCTGCCGCTGCTGCTGCTGCTCCCGCTGCTGCTGTTGCGGCTGACACTGCCAGTGCTGGTGCCGTTGCTGGTCTCGCCGCTGGAACCACCACCCGATGCTCTGCGACCCTTCTTCCCCTGCGTTGGAGCAGCCGTTGCTGTAGACGGAGGGGAGGGAGACGCTACGGCAACTGTAGCTGAAGCGGTGCTGCGGCGAGCGCGGTTCGCGGCGTCCATGCCTGCCACATCCAGAAAGTGGAGAGTGGCCCAGCGCAGCAGGGTCCCGTTGCTCGCCATGTCACGAAGCAACGTCTGGTTGCAATTGCTAAAGACACGCGCGCAGTCGGGGTGGATGCCGTAGAGGATGATCTCGAGGGCAGAGTATTGCGCAGGAGTGTTGTCCCCAAGATACTCGTACAACTGGATCGCCCGGCGCCAGTAGTCGGCTGCAGACTCCTGAGCAGTCTGGCAGAGGGAGTTGAAGTCGACGAGGCGCTGGGATGTCAAAGCCAAGGTGGCGCCCACAAACAGAGTGACGGCCAGTGCCCATGTCGCGCAAGGGTTAGCTCCTGAGCCGGTCAGCGAATCGCCAAGGAACCGACTGAAGTCCTTGGTGAAGTCCGGGGCGGCCTTCATCAGGCCGGAAGCTTCGCGGACTGCCATGTGTGTCTGAGCGGGGTCAGACGCCTGATATGGTGCAAGGTAGTAGGGGAGGACTCCCTCGCTCATGGCCCACATGCAAAAGCGTGGTTCCCAGGACTTGAAGTCGTTCCTAGTCCGGAAGACGGACGGGTCTTACTCAAACCACTTGGGTGGCTTGACCGTCGTCAGAGCAACGGCCGAAGCCACCGCGGGGCAAGGCATCAAGGAGGCAATTCCCTTACCCAGATGGGCTCGCAGAGCCAGCTCCTCAAAGCTCAGTGGGTGGCGAGATGAGCTCGGGTCAGCGTTGGAGCTAGAGTTGGTGCCCTGGAGGGTTGCATTGGCCTCACGCGCTCTGCGACGCGCCTCTAGGCGGATGAGGCGCGCTCGGAGCACCTCTTCCCCGCCCTCCTTGTCGGAGTCGGAGAGGTTCTCCGCGACTTCATCACCATTACCGCCGTGGGCAAGGTGATCCGCGCTCGGGTCAGTCGACGGTCGCTGCTGCTGCTGCTGGGGCAGCAAGCCCCTGACCATATCCTGTAGTTCGGCCACCTGCCTTGTCAAGGTATCGCGGCTCTCCGCCTGTAGGTCCGCCAGCGCGCGCACTTGGCGCGCCAATGTAGTCGGGCTCGGCGGCCGCTGCTATTGCTGCTGCAGGGGTGGCTGCTGGTGTTGTGGCGGTGGCTGCTGCTGTCGTTGCTGCTGCTGCAGTGGCTGCTGTTGCTGCAGTGGCGGCTGTTGCTACTGCTGCTGCAACTGCTGCTGCCGCTGAGGTGATGACGGCGGTGGTTGACGTTGACCGCTGACGGCGCTGCCCTCGGCAGCTGCGTCGGCAGCCATACTGGAGGAGGTTTGCTTTGGCATGGCAACCGGTTTCCTCCCTTCTTTTCCCCTCCGCGGAAGTCCTCCGCGGAGCGTCTCCACGGAACCGCCCCTCCGCAGAACTTCCTCCCCGTGGAACTCCTCTGCGAAGCGTCTCCGCGGATACCTTCCGCGGTGAACTTCACCGCGGAAGCTCACCGCGGATCACCGCGGATTACCGCGGATTACCAGGGATTACCGCGGATTATCGTGGAGTACCGCAGTTTTACCGCGATTTTGCCGCCGACGACCGCGGTCAGGCCAAGCACCGCGGGAGTTCCGCGATCGGGCACGGAGTGCCGGTCGTGCCGTTTGTAAAACGCGGCAAGATGCTGCGAGTTGCTGAGGTTCCGCGGTCAGCACGTTCCGCACCCGCCCCGTAGCGCTCACGTTCTGCAAGCGAAGGGTGTGCCGCGGAATTGCGACCGCGGAGCTGCGGCGAGTGGCGCCCGTGTGTTCCGAAACTGCCGCGGAGGTGCCGTGGTGGAGATGCGCGGATCCGCGTAACACCGCGGATCTGTAATGGCGACGTCACCGCGAGGTGACGAACTCGGAACACCGAGTGCCTCCACGACACTCGACGCGTGTTCCGATGCGGTCGCGCGGTTGCCGCGCCCGCCGCGGATGCTTTGTCACCGCGGAGCACTGCGGAACGACCGCGGAACGCCCGCAAGTCGACCGCGGAACGACCGCGGATTGGCCGCGGATTTTATAAAAAAAATGGTCGAAGTGGTGGTGGGCCCTCCCAGGACCTCCTGCCGAGACCGTGGGCACTGCTGCTGCTGCTCCTCAAGGCAACGGCTGCGGTTGCTCACGACTTCTTTGGCTGCTGCGTCTCTACTACGCAGCTATGCGAGCACTGGCTCGCCGCTCTGATACCATGAGAGACAGCTCCTAACACTGCTGTCGCTAGCGTGGCAACGCAAGCCAGCTAGCTAACTCACTAGCACGCACAGGTGGAGGTGAGAACAACAAGGGGTTGGCTAGGGACACCAACACAAGTGTCAGAAGCTGTAAATGCTTGAAATGTGCAGAGAGGAATGACAACTGAGGTCTGGCCGACCTAAATATTGCCACGGACCTAGTGGATGCACACACACACACACACACGGCGCACAACGGAGTGATTTTTCTAGCAGGACAAAACAGTGGCAAAAAAATAGTTTTGGTCACAATTCCCTGCAGACACGTCAGAACGACGAGCCGTTTGAACCAAAACGGCCACGTCGATGAGATCTACATCCTGATAGGTTGCACGGCTTCGTGCTGTGACACAGCACGAGTCTACAAAATACGGAAGTCTTCTGGGCGCCCGTAGCCACCGGCTGCCAGCCTGCTGCCGCCGTCGCCAGTCTCAGGGATCTGCACGTGAATGGACATGAGCCGAGGGGTCACCGTAAGCTGAGTACGACACACACAACAACACCTCTCCACCATGTAGGAGGAAATGCGGCAAATCCTCGCGAAGACACCTTCAACGATGAAACGAGCACCTGACCGAAATCGCAGCTACAACGTTTTTGCCACTGACAACAAAGTCCTCCACGGCTCAGCCAACGTCAAACTCCGCAGAGTCGACTGTTCGAAACTCAAACCACGATGGTTGGGACCGCCCGGGATCGAGCGCATGTGGTCGCCTGTGGTTGCACGCTTCAAGCTCCTCGACACTATGCAAGTTCATCGATGTTCCATGTCAGCAGACTCAAGCACTTCCGACACCCTAGAGAGAACTTCCACGGCAGGGATGTCCCTCCCCCGTTCAAATGGACGAGGACACAGAGTGCGTCATTGGGGACATCCTCCGCAATCAACAACGCGACAAAACAACGGAATATCTTGTCAAGTGGCACGGCTATGACGCCACGCATAACTATTGGGAACCATAAGACAATATCTGAAACGTCGATCACCTCATCGGCGGCTATTACTGCCGTCACCGGGCCACATCTGTACACGCGCTTGGACGTCACCGCTTTAAGGGGGGGAAGTGTTACGTACTACACGTACATAAGTCCCTAATCTTTCCGAGTGGGCATTTTTGTTTCTACACAAACAACCCATGGCGTCACGAGACCGATACATTCACTACGATGATCGAGGGCAAACTCCTCAAGTGCGCTCGCCCCCCGCGAACCTACCTGAAACTTTTGACAACTTCGACGACCACTCTCGCGAATCAACGACAGAAGTATCACGACCTTTCGGTCGACTCCCCGATGCATCGAGACAAACATGGATTTATCAAGATGCATCTCGCATCTTCAGCGTTGATTCTCGAAGACCCCCAATTTCTCGGCT
>SZWC01010739.1:72253-97759 GCA_023375785.1 Penium margaritaceum | reverse complement strand
CCGGTCACAGAAACCAAAGCCGGGTCACAGAAACCAAAGCCGGGTCACAGAAACCAAAGCCGGGTCACAAAAACCAAAGCCAGGTGACAGAAACCAAAGCCGGATCACAGAAACTAGAACCAGGTCAGAAACACCAAATCCATGTCACAGAAACCAAAGCCAAGTCACAGAAACGAAAGCCGAGTCACAGAATTAAGAGCCGGGTCAGAGGAAACCAAAGCCAGGTCACAGAAACCAAAGCCGGGTGACAAAAACCAAAGCCGGGTCAGAAAAACCAAAGCCGGGTCATAGAAACTAAAAGCCGGGTCTTAGAATTTAAAGCTGGGTCACGGAAACCAAAGCCAAGACACAGAAACCAAAGCCAGGTCAAAGAAACCAAAGGCGGTCCACAGACACCATAGCCGGGTCACAGAAACCAAAGCCGAGTCACAGAAACCAAAGCCGGGTCACAGAAACCAAAGCCGGGTCACAGAAACCAAAGCCCGGTCACAGAAACCAAAGCTGGGTCACGTAAACAAAAGCCGGGTCACAGAAATCAAAGCCGGTTCAAAGAAACCAAAGCCGGGTCACAGAAACCAAAGCCGGGTCACAAAAACCGAAGCCAGGTGACAGAAACCAAAGCCAGATCACAGAAACCAGAACCAGGTTACAAAAACCAAAGCCATGTCACAGAAACGAAAGCCAAGTCACAGAAACCAAAGCCGAGTCACAGAATCCAGAGCCGGGTCACAGCAAACCAAAGCCAGGTCACAAAAACCAAAGCCGGGTCACAGAAACCAAAGCCGGGTCACAGAAACCACAGCCGGGTCACAGAAACCAAAGCCGGGTCACAGAAACCACAGCCGGGTCACAGAAACCAAAGCCGGGTCACAGAAACCACAGCCGGGTCACAGAAACCAAAGCCGGGTCACAGAAACCACAGCCGGGTCACAGAAACCAAAGCCGGGTCACAGAAACCACAGCCGGGTCACAGAAACCAAAGCCGGGTCACAGAAACCACAGCCGGGTCACAGAAACCAAAGCCGGGTCACAGAAACCACAGCCGGGTCACAGAAACCAAAGCCGGGTCACAGAAACCACAGCCGGGTCACAGAAACCAAAGCCGGGTCACAGAAACCACAGCCGGGTCACAGAAACCAAAGCCGGGTCACAGAAACCACAGCCGGGTCACAGAAACCAAAGCCGGGTCACAGAAACCACAGCCGGGTCACAGAAACCAAAGCCGGGTCACAGAAACCACAGCCGGGTCACAGAAACCAAAGCCGGGTCACAGAAACCACAGCCGGGTCACAGAAACCAAAGCCGGGTCACAGAAACCACAGCCGGGTCACAGAAACCAAAGCCGGGTCACAGAAACCACAGCCGGGTCACAGAAACCAAAGCCGGGTCACAGAAACCACAGCCGGGTCACAGAAACCAAAGCCGGGTCACAGAAACCACAGCCGGGTCACAGAAACCAAAGCCGGGTCACAGAAACCACAGCCGGGTCACAGAAACCAAAGCCGGGTCACAGAAACCACAGCCGGGTCACAGAAACCAAAGCCGGGTCACAGAAACCACAGCCGGGTCACAGAAACCAAAGCCGGGTCACAGAAACCACAGCCGGGTCACAGAAACCAAAGCCGGGTCACAGAAACCACAGCCGGGTCACAGAAACCAAAGCCGGGTCACAGAAACCACAGCCGGGTCACAGAAACCAAAGCCGGGTCACAGAAACCACAGCCGGGTCACAGAAACCAAAGCCGGGTCACAGAAACCACAGCCGGGTCACAGAAACCAAAGCCGGGTCACAGAAACCACAGCCGGGTCACAGAAACCAAAGCCGGGTCACAGAAACCACAGCCGGGTCACAGAAACCAAAGCCGGGTCACAGAAACCACAGCCGGGTCACAGAAACCAAAGCCGGGTCACAGAAACCACAGCCGGGTCACAGAAACCAAAGCCGGGTCACAGAAACCACAGCCGGGTCACAGAAACCAAAGCCGGGTCACAGAAACCACAGCCGGGTCACAGAAACCAAAGCCGGGTCACAGAAACCAAATCCAGGTCACAGAAACCAAAGCCGGGTCACAGAAACCAAAACCGGGTCACAGAAACCAAAGCCAGGTCACATTAACTTAACCCGGGTCACAAAAACCAAATCCGGGTCACGGAAACCACAGCCGGGTCGCAGAGACCAAAGCCGGGCCACAGAAACCAAAGCCGGGTCACAGAAACCAAAACTGGGTCACAGAAACGTGAGCCAAGTCACAGAAACTAAAGCCGGGTCACAGAAACCAAAGCCGGGTCACGGAAACGAAAGCCGGGTCACAGAAACCAAAGCAGGGTCACAGAAACCAAAGCCGGATCACAGAAACCAAAGCCGGGTCACAGAAACCAAAGCAGGGTCACAGAAACCAAAGCCGGGTAAGAAAAAGAAAGGCCGGGTCACAGAAACCAAAGCCGGGTCACAGAAACGAAAGCCGGGTCACAGAAACCAAAGCCGGGTCACCAAAACCAAAGCCAGGTGACAGAAACCAAAGCCGGATCACAGAAACCAGAACCAGGTCACAAAAACCAAAGCCATGTCACAGAAACGAAAGCCAAGTCACAGAAACCAAAGCCGAGTCACAGAATCCAGAGCCGGGTCACAGCAAAGCAAAGCCAGGTCACAGAAACCAAAGCCCGGTCACAGAAACCAAAGCCGGGTCAGAGAAACCAAAGCCAGGTCACAGAATCCAAAGCCGGGTCACTGAAACGACAGCCGGGTCACAGAAACCAAACCCGGGTCATAGAAACTAAAAGCCGGGTCTTAGAAACCAAATCTGGGTCACAGAAACCAAAGCCAAGTCACAGAAACCAAAGACGGGTCAAATAAACCAAAGCCGGTCCACAGACACCAAAGCCGGGTCCCAGAAACCAAAGCCAGGTCACAAAAACCAAAGCCGGGTCAAAAAACCAAAGCCGGGTCATAGAAACCAAAGCGGGGTCAGAGAAACCAAAGCCAGGTCACATTAACCAAAGCCGGGTCACAGAAACCAAAGCCGGGTCACAGAAACCAAAGCCGAGTCACAGAAACCAAAGCCGGGTCACAGAAACGAAAACCGGATCAAAGAAACCAAAGCCGGGTCACAGAAACCGAAGCCGGGTCACAGAAACCGAAGCCGGGTCACAGAAACCGAAGCCGGGTCACAGAAACCGAAGCCGGGTCACAGAAACCGAAGCCGGGTCACAGAAACCGAAGCCGGGTCACAGAAACCGAAGCCGGGTCACAGAAACCGAAGCCGGGTCACAGAAACCGAAGCCGGGTCACAGAAACCGAAGCCGGGTCACAGAAACCGAAGCCGGGTCACAGAAACCGAAGCCGGGTCACAGAAACCGAAGCCGGGTCACAGAAACCGAAGCCGGGTCACAGAAACCGAAGCCGGGTCACAGAAACCGAAGCCGGGTCACAGAAACCGAAGCCGGGTCACAGAAACCGAAGCCGGGTCACAGAAACCGAAGCCGGGTCACAGAAACCGAAGCCGGGTCACAGAAACCGAAGCCGGGTCACAGAAACCGAAGCCGGGTCACAGAAACCGAAGCCGGGTCACAGAAACCGAAGCCGGGTCACAGAAACCGAAGCCGGGTCACAGAAACCGAAGCCGGGTCACAGAAACCGAAGCCGGGTCACAGAAACCGAAGCCGGGTCACAGAAACCGAAGCCGGGTCACAGAAACCGAAGCCGGGTCACAGAAACCGAAGCCGGGTCACAGAAACCGAAGCCGGGTCACAGAAACCGAAGCCGGGTCACAGAAACCGAAGCCGGGTCACAGAAACCGAAGCCGGGTCACAGAAACCGAAGCCGGGTCACAGAAACCGAAGCCGGGTCACAGAAACCGAAGCCGGGTCACAGAAACCGAAGCCGGGTCACAGAAACCGAAGCCGGGTCACAGAAACCGAAGCCGGGTCACAGAAACCGAAGCCGGGTCACAGAAACCGAAGCCGGGTCACAGAAACCGAAGCCGGGTCACAGAAACCGAAGCCGGGTCACAGAAACCGAAGCCGGGTCACAGAAACCGAAGCCGGGTCACAGAAACCGAAGCCGGGTCACAGAAACCGAAGCCGGGTCACAGAAACCGAAGCCGGGTCACAGAAACCGAAGCCGGGTCACAGAAACCGAAGCCGGGTCACAGAAACCGAAGCCGGGTCACAGAAACCGAAGCCGGGTCACAGAAACCGAAGCCGGGTCACAGAAACCGAAGCCGGGTCACAGAAACCGAAGCCGGGTCACAGAAACCGAAGCCGGGTCACAGAAACCGAAGCCGGGTCACAGAAACCGAAGCCGGGTCACAGAAACCGAAGCCGGGTCACAGAAACCGAAGCCGGGTCACAGAAACCGAAGCCGGGTCACAGAAACCGAAGCCGGGTCACAGAAACCGAAGCCGGGTCACAGAAACCGAAGCCGGGTCACAGAAACCGAAGCCGGGTCACAGAAACCGAAGCCGGGTCACAGAAACCGAAGCCGGGTCACAGAAACCGAAGCCGGGTCACAGAAACCGAAGCCGGGTCACAGAAACCGAAGCCGGGTCACAGAAACCGAAGCCGGGTCACAGAAACCGAAGCCGGGTCACAGAAACCGAAGCCGGGTCACAGAAACCGAAGCCGGGTCACAGAAACCGAAGCCGGGTCACAGAAACCGAAGCCGGGTCACAGAAACCGAAGCCGGGTCACAGAAACCGAAGCCGGGTCACAGAAACCGAAGCCGGGTCACAGAAACCGAAGCCGGGTCACAGAAACCGAAGCCGGGTCACAGAAACGAAAACCGGGTCATAGAAACCAGAGCCGGGTCAGAGAAACCAAAGCCGGGTCATAGAAACCTAAGCCGGGTCACATAAACCAAAGCCGGTCCACAGACACCAAAGCCGGGTCCCAGAAACCAAAGCCGGGTCACAGAAACCAAAGCCGGGTCACAGAAACCAAAGCCGGATCACAGAAACCAAAGTCGGGTCAATGAAACGAAAGCAGGGTCACAGAAACCAAAGACGGGTCAAAGGAACCAAAGCTAGGTCAAAGAAACCAAAGCTGGGTAAACCAAAGCCGGTACACAGAAACCAAAGCTGGACCAAAAAACCAATGCTGGGTCAGATAACCCAAAGCCGGGTCACAGAAACCAAAGCCTGTTCACAAAAACCAAAGCCGGGTCACATAAACCAAAGTCGGGTCACAGAAACCAAAGCTGGGTCACAGAAACCAAATCCGGGTCACACAAAGCCAACACAGAAGCCAAAGCCGGGTCACACAAACGAAAGCCGGTCCACAAAAACCAAAGCCGGATCACAGAAACCAAAGCCGGGTCCCAGAAACCAAAGCCAGGTCACAGAAACCAAAGCCGGGTCACAGAATCCAAAGCCGGATCACAGAAACCAAAGCCGGGTCCCAGAAACCAAAGCCAGGTCACAGAAACCAAAGCCGGGTCACAGAATCCAAAGCCGGATCACAGAAACCAAAGCCGGGTCCCAGAAACCAAAGCCAGGTCACAGAAACCAAAGCCGGGTCACAGAATCCAAAGCCGGATCACAGAAACCAAAGCCGGGTCCCAGAAACCAAAGCCAGGTCACAGAAACCAAAGCCGGGTCACAGAATCCAAAGCCGGATCACAGAAACCAAAGCCGGGTCCCAGAAACCAAAGCCAGGTCACAGAAACCAAAGCCGGGTCACAGAATCCAAAGCCGGATCACAGAAACCAAAGCCGGGTCCCAGAAACCAAAGCCAGGTCACAGAAACCAAAGCCGGGTCACAGAATCCAAAGCCGGATCACAGAAACCAAAGCCGGGTCCCAGAAACCAAAGCCAGGTCACAGAAACCAAAGCCGGGTCACAGAATCCAAAGCCGGATCACAGAAACCAAAGCCGGGTCCCAGAAACCAAAGCCAGGTCACAGAAACCAAAGCCGGGTCACAGAATCCAAAGCCGGATCACAGAAACCAAAGCCGGGTCCCAGAAACCAAAGCCAGGTCACAGAAACCAAAGCCGGGTCACAGAATCCAAAGCCGGATCACAGAAACCAAAGCCGGGTCCCAGAAACCAAAGCCAGGTCACAGAAACCAAAGCCGGGTCACAGAATCCAAAGCCGGATCACAGAAACCAAAGCCGGGTCCCAGAAACCAAAGCCAGGTCACAGAAACCAAAGCCGGGTCACAGAATCCAAAGCCGGATCACAGAAACCAAAGCCGGGTCCCAGAAACCAAAGCCAGGTCACAGAAACCAAAGCCGGGTCACAGAATCCAAAGCCGGATCACAGAAACCAAAGCCGGGTCCCAGAAACCAAAGCCAGGTCACAGAAACCAAAGCCGGGTCACAGAATCCAAAGCCGGATCACAGAAACCAAAGCCGGGTCCCAGAAACCAAAGCCAGGTCACAGAAACCAAAGCCGGGTCACAGAATCCAAAGCCGGATCACAGAAACCAAAGCCGGGTCCCAGAAACCAAAGCCAGGTCACAGAAACCAAAGCCGGGTCACAGAATCCAAAGCCGGATCACAGAAACCAAAGCCGGGTCCCAGAAACCAAAGCCAGGTCACAGAAACCAAAGCCGGGTCACAGAATCCAAAGCCGGATCACAGAAACCAAAGCCGGGTCCCAGAAACCAAAGCCAGGTCACAGAAACCAAAGCCGGGTCACAGAATCCAAAGCCGGATCACAGAAACCAAAGCCGGGTCCCAGAAACCAAAGCCAGGTCACAGAAACCAAAGCCGGGTCACAGAATCCAAAGCCGGATCACAGAAACCAAAGCCGGGTCCCAGAAACCAAAGCCAGGTCACAGAAACCAAAGCCGGGTCACAGAATCCAAAGCCGGATCACAGAAACCAAAGCCGGGTCCCAGAAACCAAAGCCAGGTCACAGAAACCAAAGCCGGGTCACAGAATCCAAAGCCGGATCACAGAAACCAAAGCCGGGTCCCAGAAACCAAAGCCAGGTCACAGAAACCAAAGCCGGGTCAAGGAAACCAAAGCCGGGTCATAGAAACCAAAGCCGGGTCACAGAAACGAAAGCCGGGTCATAGAAACCAAAGACGGGTCTCGGAAACCAAAGCCGGGTCAAAGAAACCAAAGCTGGATAAACCAAAGCCGGATCACAGAAACCAAAGCTGGGCCACAGAAACCAAAGCCGGGTCACAGAAACCAAAGCCGGGTCACAGAAACCAGATCCGGGTCCCAGCAACCAAAGCCGGGTCACAGAAACCAAAGCCGAGTCATAGAAAACAAAACCGGGTCACAGAAAGCAAAGCCGGGCACACAAACCAAAGCCGGGTCACAAAAACCAAAGCCAGGTCAAAGAAACGAAAGCCGGGTCACAGATGTCAGGATTCTGAGAAGGGAAAAGTGCGACACGGGAAGGCTCGTGGCGCTGCTTGACACAAGTTATGAGTTGAGCAGGTTGGCAGTAACAGGTTTTGGAGGTGAGCGATGCGAGACGGGTAGTTGACCGAGGATGGAAGCGATGGCAGCTGCGAGTGATGGAGGAAAATGATTGATTGATAGAATAGCGGAAGCAATTGTACATTGATCTAAACTACCTTAAAGTAGTGTTGCTTGGCTTCGCTAGGACCCCTGCGAGGTGGAAGCGCTAATTCGTGTTCTTGGAGAGACGTGTTGCGATGGTTTCGCCGGAGCGCAGTTCGTCGGGTTCCTCCGAGACTTCACGACATGATAGTGTCGGTGCACGACTCTTGGTCGTGCGTATCCGTTGAGATTCGTGCGGCTCTTTTGTTGTTGGTGCTTGGATGTGCTCCGGTCTTTGCGCTGGTTTCTCTTCTTTTATTTCTGACACCCCTTGTGAAGGGAAACCAGCATGGAAGCTTCAGGTGTCTCTGGTCCTGAGACCTAGAAGATATACCAGGGTCGCATGTTGGGCCTGGTCTAGGGCTTTTGTGAATATGTCAGCCCTGTTGGCCTTTGAGGCTACATGCTGAACCAAGAGTTCTTTTGCCTGCACCTTCTCCCTGATGAAGAAGTACCACAGCTCAATGTTCTTGGTTCTTCCATGGTAGACTGGATTCTCTGTGAGGACGATGGTGCTTCGATTGTCACACCATAGGACTGGGAGTGGTTGCGGATATCCAAGGTCTTGTAGCAGGTGTTTTAACCAGATGGCTTCTTGGGCAGCCATGGTACCTGCATACAGTTCTGCTCCGCAGGATGAAAGCGAAACAGAAGAGGACCTGGTGGATCGCCAGCTGATTAGTCCAGAGCCAAGGTGGAAGCCGTATCCCTGTGACGATTTTCAGTTGGCTTGATCATCTGCCCAGGAGGAGTCGTTGTATCCTTCTAATGTTATCGGCTGAGTTCCTCCCAGCTCAAGATAGAAGGAGGCAGTCTCACCTAGGTACCTCAGAACTCGCTTTGCTGCCTTCCAGTGCTGGTCACTGTGGTTTCCGTCTCCAACGTATCGTGACAGAACACTGAGAGGGAAGGCAAGGTCGGGGCGAGTGCAGACCATAGCATACATCAGTGATCCCACCAGCTCAGGATAGGGTTCTGGAGAAGGCGATGGGACTGTGTATGCTGGCGAGGTAAGCTTTTGGTCCACCGTCATAGGGGTTGGAGCCCCGTTGCTGTTCTCAAGCCCAAAATGCTTCAGGAGTGAGGCAATGTAGGGTTCTTGGGACAGAGTGATGAGTCGCTTCTCCCGATCCCTCTTGATATCAATTCCAAGATAATGGGTCAGTTCCCCAAGATCTTTCATGGTGAAACGCCTCAGGAGTGCTTGCTTCGGATCCTGTAGAGCACTGGGATTGATGGAGGCGAGAGCAAGATCGTCCACATAGACCAGAATGTAGGTCTGTTCATCTGGTCGGGAGCGGAGGAACAGACTGGGATCGACAGTGGAAACTGTGAATCCCAGGTCAAGGAGAGTTGCTCGGAGTTTGGCATGCCATTCTCGAGGAGATTGTTTGAGCCCATAGACTGGGCGATGTAGCTTCCAAACAGTGTTGGGCTGGTCTGGTGTGTAGCCTTCCGGACACGCCAGGTAGATGGTTTCGTTCAGATCTCCTTGAAGAAAGGCTGTGGACACGTCCATGGCATGCAGTTCCATGTCTTTAGTGGCTGTAATGTGTAGTAGGGCTCGTAGGGTGGTCAGCTTGGCAGTGGGTGAGAAGGTATCAAAGAAGTCTACGCCATATCACTGTGAGAACCCCTTTGCCACATAACGAGCTTTGAATTCTGGTGTTTTCCCCAAATGAGTCTTAACACGGAAGACCCATTTTCCTGCGATCACATTGGTGTAGGCTGGTCGAGGTACATCCGTGTAGGTGGAGGTGGCCTTGAAGGAGGCCAGTTCGTTGGCAATGGCGACTCACCATTGGTCTGCTTGGGGCCCATTTACAGCTTCCGTATATGTGCTGGGGGTGGCAATGGGAGCTGTGGTAATGGTGGTGCTGAGTAGAGGAAGGCAAGGATAGCGTCATCGTCGAGGATTCATGGGAGGAGTTGGTCATCGAAGAGAGCTGAGGCCGTCTCTAGCTGCAATCCAGGAGGGCAGGAAGGAGGTTTGAAGGAGCTCTTCCTGACGATCTTCCTGGATGTCAAGGTCTCCATCTGTGTCGGTCAGGCTGATAAGCGAGGCTGCAGCTCTGTTTCTGGTAGACCGTCAGAGAACCGGTTCTGCTGCTGGTGTCATCCTCGGGACTGATGTCCCAGATGCTGTGGCCGCTGTAGTTCCTTCTGTGTCTGCTGCTGTTGTTGTTGGTGCTGGTGCTGCTGCGGCTGGAGGAGGGGCTGCTGCTGCTGAGGGAAGTGGTCGTCCGAATGTTGGCAGATGTTCTGAGACGGTTTCGAAGTCGTCATCAGGAGTGATAGGAGTGAGTGGTGGTAGTGTTGTTGGTCGTGGTTGTGTGGGTGTATGTGTAGGAGAGAGGGTTGGTGGAGTGGACGCTGTTGGGGGAGTTGCTGGTGTGGCAGGAGCGACTGCTGGAGGTAAGGTAGCCGGAGTTGTGGGCACTGCAGCTTGTTCTGGAAAGAGGGTCCAGGTGAGAGGAGTAGTGGAGATTGGCGCCGATTGACGGAAGAAGGGAGTAATTTCATCGAAATGGACATCTGTGCTGCAGGTTTCCCGTTTGAGGTCAGGCTCGTAGAATAAGTACCCAGGGGAGTTGAGGGCAAATCCCACGAACATGCGGTGCGAGGCTCGTGGCCCAACTTTGGAGAGATGCGCTTGAGCTCTGTCAGTTTTATTGAGTAGGACGTAGGCTGTTGAACCCCAGACACGAAGTTTGGAGACATCTGGCTTATATCCCAGCCAGAGTTCTGCTGGGGTGACGTCTGGAAGATGCTTGGCTGGATAGTAATTGTGTACCTGGGTGGCGTAGCGGAGTGCATAGGTCCAGAAAGTTTCCGCTGCTCCAGCATGCACAAGTAGAGTGCGCGTGAGAGCGACCAGGACACCATTCTGTCTTTCTGCCACTCCGTTCTGCTCAGGTGCTTCTGGGACACTCGTCTCATGCTCAATGCCGCGTTCTGCCAGGAATTCACGGAGCTCATGAGATAGGAATTCACCACCTCTGTCTGTCCACATTTTGCTAATGGACCGGTTGAGGCGGCTCATCTGATACTTTGACCACTTGATGAAAGCAGGCTTGGCATCGGCTTTAGACTTGAGGGGAATTGTGGCGCCGAAGCGAGAATGGTCGTCCACAATAGTAAGGAAGTACTCATAGCCTTGAAGGGAGGTGGGACGAATTGGTCCCATAAGATCCATGTGGAGGACGTCAAGAGGTCTTGCTGCTCGAGCGGCTCGAGGAGGATGTGGGGAAGCTTTTAATTTCCCAAGACTGCAAGCAGTGCAAGGTGGTCCTGCAAGACGAGTTAGTGGGGAGAGCAGTGGCAGGCCTTTTACCATATTTTTGGCCTGAAGACGGAGAAGCGCGTTGAAATTTGGATGACCAAGGCGGTGATGATGCAGGAGTAGAGGATGTGAGAGGCTGCGGCAGTCACAGGTGGAGGGTTGAGTGTCGGCTTCAACAGCAAAGATTTCTGTTGTGCGAGGAATCTGCAGTCGATAGAGATTGTTGCGAACTGTGAAGGTTGCCAGCGGTTTGTTATCAGCTGTCGTCAGTTGGGCTTCCGAACCATAGGCGGGGAAGAAGATGTTTACACCTTCCTTTTGGAGTTGATGAACAGAGAGGAGATTGTGTCGTAGGTCAGGGGTATGGTAACCCCGGATTTGTCCACTTGGTGCTGCCGGAGATGTGAGAGTAGCGGAGTAGTGACAGAGTGATGTCATGCCTTTGGTAGCACCGATGATGGTTACTGGTGTTGCCAGTGGTGTGGTGACGTCAGCATCTTTGAGAGCATGAATGGAACACCCTGAGTCGAGAACTTGTTCAATGTAGAGGGAGTCAGATGTTGCGAGAAGAGTCAGTGGAGGCGGTTCTCCATCTTGAATGGAGACTTGTGCGACATCGAGAATGGAGGACTCAGGTGCGGAGTCATTGCCCACGTTGTCATTGTTCGGCGCGGCGCGAGGTGGAAGGAGGCAAACAACCACATTTGCCACTGTGAAGAAGATCACTGGAATCATGGTGGCCTGTCAACCAGGGCTGGAAACCTATTGCTCTGATACCATGTCAGGATTCTGAGAAGGGAAAAGTGCGACACGGGAAGGCTCGTGGCGCTGCTTGACACAAGTTATGAGTTGAGCAGGTTGGCAGTAACAGCTTTTGGAGGTGAGCGATGCGAGATGGGTAGTTGACCGAGGATGGAAGCGATGGCAGCTGCGAGAGTGATGGAGGAAAATGATTGATTGATAGAATAGCGGAAGCAATCGAACATTGATCTAAAATACCTTGAAGTAGTGTTGCTTGGCTTCGCTAGGACCCCTGCGAGGTGGAAGCGCTAGTTCGTGTTCTTCGAGAGACGTGTTGCGATGGTTTTGCCGGAGCGCAGTTTGTCGGGTTCCTCCGAGACTTCACGACATGATAGTGTCGGTGCACGACTCTTGGTCGTGCGTATCCGTTGAGATTCGTGCGGCTCTTTTGTTGTTGGTGCTCGGATGTGCTCCGGTCTTTGCGCTGGTTTCTCTTCTTTTATTTCTGACAACAGAAACCAAAGCCGGTTCACAGAAACCAAAGCCGGGTCACAGAAACCAAAGTCGGGTCACAGAAACCAAAGCCGGGTCACAGAAACCAAAGCCAAGTCACAGAAACCAAAGCCCGGTCACAGAAACCAAAGCCGGGTCACACAAACAAAAGCCGGGTCACAGAAACCAAAGCCGGGTCACAGAAACCAAAGCGGGGTCACAGAAACCAAAGCCGGGTCATAGTAACCAAAGCCGGCTCACAGAAACGAAAGCCAGGTCAATGAAACCAAAGCCGGGTCACAGAAACCAAAGCGGGGTCACAGAAACCAAAGCCGGGTCATAGTAACCAAAGCCGGCTCACAGAAACGAAAGCCAGGTCAATGAAACCAAAGCCGGGTCACAGAAACCAAAGCGGGGTCACAGAAACCAAAGCCGGGTCATAGTAACCAAAGCCGGCTCACAGAAACGAAAGCCAGGTCAATGAAACCAAAGCCGGGTCACAGAAACCAAAGCGGGGTCACAGAAACCAAAGCCGGGTCATAGTAACCAAAGCCGGCTCACAGAAACGAAAGCCAGGTCAATGAAACCAAAGCCGGGTCACAGAAACCAAAGCGGGGTCACAGAAACCAAAGCCGGGTCATAGTAACCAAAGCCGGCTCACAGAAACGAAAGCCAGGTCAATGAAACCAAAGCCGGGTCACAGAAACCAAAGCGGGGTCACAGAAACCAAAGCCGGGTCATAGTAACCAAAGCCGGCTCACAGAAACGAAAGCCAGGTCAATGAAACCAAAGCCGGGTCACAGAAACCAAAGCGGGGTCACAGAAACCAAAGCCGGGTCATAGTAACCAAAGCCGGCTCACAGAAACGAAAGCCAGGTCAATGAAACCAAAGCCGGGTCACAGAAACCAAAGCGGGGTCACAGAAACCAAAGCCGGGTCATAGTAACCAAAGCCGGCTCACAGAAACGAAAGCCAGGTCAATGAAACCAAAGCCGGGTCACAGAAACCAAAGCGGGGTCACAGAAACCAAAGCCGGGTCATAGTAACCAAAGCCGGCTCACAGAAACGAAAGCCAGGTCAATGAAACCAAAGCCGGGTCACAGAAACCAAAGCGGGGTCACAGAAACCAAAGCCGGGTCATAGTAACCAAAGCCGGCTCACAGAAACGAAAGCCAGGTCAATGAAACCAAAGCCGGGTCACAGAAACCAAAGCGGGGTCACAGAAACCAAAGCCGGGTCATAGTAACCAAAGCCGGCTCACAGAAACGAAAGCCAGGTCAATGAAACCAAAGCCGGGTCACAGAAACCAAAGCGGGGTCACAGAAACCAAAGCCGGGTCATAGTAACCAAAGCCGGCTCACAGAAACGAAAGCCAGGTCAATGAAACCAAAGCCGGGTCACAGAAACCAAAGCGGGGTCACAGAAACCAAAGCCGGGTCATAGTAACCAAAGCCGGCTCACAGAAACGAAAGCCAGGTCAATGAAACCAAAGCCGGGTCACAGAAACCAAAGCGGGGTCACAGAAACCAAAGCCGGGTCATAGTAACCAAAGCCGGCTCACAGAAACGAAAGCCAGGTCAATGAAACCAAAGCCGGGTCACAGAAACCAAAGCGGGGTCACAGAAACCAAAGCCGGGTCATAGTAACCAAAGCCGGCTCACAGAAACGAAAGCCAGGTCAATGAAACCAAAGCCGGGTCACAGAAACCAAAGCGGGGTCACAGAAACCAAAGCCGGGTCATAGTAACCAAAGCCGGCTCACAGAAACGAAAGCCAGGTCAATGAAACCAAAGCCGGGTCACAGAAACCAAAGCGGGGTCACAGAAACCAAAGCCGGGTCATAGTAACCAAAGCCGGCTCACAGAAACGAAAGCCAGGTCAATGAAACCAAAGCCGGGTCACAGAAACCAAAGCGGGGTCACAGAAACCAAAGCCGGGTCATAGTAACCAAAGCCGGCTCACAGAAACGAAAGCCAGGTCAATGAAACCAAAGCCGGGTCACAGAAACCAAAGCGGGGTCACAGAAACCAAAGCCGGGTCATAGTAACCAAAGCCGGCTCACAGAAACGAAAGCCAGGTCAATGAAACCAAAGCCGGGTCACAGAAACCAAAGCGGGGTCACAGAAACCAAAGCCGGGTCATAGTAACCAAAGCCGGCTCACAGAAACGAAAGCCAGGTCAATGAAACCAAAGCCGGGTCACAGAAACCAAAGCGGGGTCACAGAAACCAAAGCCGGGTCATAGTAACCAAAGCCGGCTCACAGAAACGAAAGCCAGGTCAATGAAACCAAAGCCGGGTCACAGAAACCAAAGCGGGGTCACAGAAACCAAAGCCGGGTCATAGTAACCAAAGCCGGCTCACAGAAACGAAAGCCAGGTCAATGAAACCAAAGCCGGGTCACAGAAACCAAAGCGGGGTCACAGAAACCAAAGCCGGGTCATAGTAACCAAAGCCGGCTCACAGAAACGAAAGCCAGGTCAATGAAACCAAAGCCGGGTCACAGAAACCAAAGCCCGGTCACAGAAACCAAAGCCAGGTCACAGAAAGCAAAGCCGGGTCACAGACACCAAAGCCGGGTCACAGAAACCAAAGCCGGATCACAGAAACCAAATCTGGGTCACAAAACCAAAACCGGGTCAACAAACCAAAGCCAGAGCACAGAAACCAAAGCCCGGTCATAGAAACCAAAGCCGGGGCACAGAAACCAAAGCCGGGTCACAGAAACCAGAGCCGGGTCACAGAAACCAAAGCCGGGTCACAAAAACGAAAGCCGGGTCACAAAAACCAAAGCCAGGTCAGAGAAACGAAAGCCGGGTCACAGAAACCAAAGCCGGGTCACAGAAACCAAATACGGTCCCATAAACCAAAGCCGGGTCACAGAAACCAAAGCCCGGTCACAGAAACCAACGCCAAGTCACAGAAAGCAAAGCCGGTTCACAGACACCAAAGCCGGGTCACAGAAACCAAAGCCGGGTCACGGAAACCAAAGCCAGGTCACAAAAACCAAAGCCGGATCACAGAAGCGAAAGCCGGGTCATAGAAACCAAAGACGGGTGACAGAAACCAAAGCCGGGTCAAAGAAACCAAAGCTGGGTAAACCAAAGCCGGTACACATAAACCAAAACTGGGCCACAGAAACCAAAGCAAGGTCAGATAAACCAAAGCCGGGCCACAGAAACCAAAGCCGGGTCACAAAAACTAAAGCCGGGTCACAGAAACCAAAGCCGGGTCAGAGAATCCAAAGCCGGGTCACAGAAACCAAAGCCGGGTCACAAAAACCAAAGCCGGGTCACAGAAACCAAAGCCGGGTCAGAGAAACCAAAGCCGGGTCACAGAAACCAACGCCGGGTCACAGAAACCAAAGCCGGGTCCCAGAAACCAAAGCCGGGTTACAGAAACCAAAGCCGGGTCACAGAAATGAAAGCCGGGTCACAGAAACCAAAGCCGAGTCACAGAAACCAAAGCCGGGTCACAGACACCAAAGCCGGGTCACAGAAACCAAAGTCGGGTCACAGAAACCAAAGCCGGGTCAGAGAAACCAAAGCCGGGTCACAGAAACCAACGCCGGGTCACAGAAACCAAAGCCGGGTCCCAGAAACCAAAGCCGGGTTACAGAAACCAAAGCCGGGTCACAGAAATGAAAGCCGGGTCACAGAAACCAAAGCCGAGTCACAGAAACCAAAGCCGGGTCACAGACACCAAAGCCGGGTCACAGAAACCAAAGTCGGGTCACAGAAACCAAAGCCGGGTCAGAGAAACCAAAGCCGGGTCACAGAAACCAAACCCCGGTCACAGAAACCAAAGCCGGGTCACACAAACGAAAGCCGGGTCACAAAAAACAAAGCCGGGTCACAGAAACCAATGCCGGGTCCCAGAAACCAAAGCCGGGTTACAGAAACCAAAGCCGGGTCACAGAAACCAACGCCGGGTCACAGAAACCAAAGCCGGGTTACAGAAACCAAAGCCGGGTCACGGAAACCAAAGCCGGGTTATAGAAACCAAAGCCGGGTCACAGAAACGAAAGCCAGGTCATAGAAACCAAAGACGGGTCACAGAAACCAAGGCCGGGTCAAAGAAACCAAAGCTGGATAAACCAAAGCCGGATCACAGAAACAAAAGCTGGGCCACAGAAATGAAACCCGGGTCAGAGAAACCAAAACCAGGTCACAGCAACCAAAGCCGGGTCACAGAAACCAAAGCCTGGTCACAGAAACCACAGCTGGGTCACAGAAACCAAAGCCGGGTCACAGAAACCAAAGCCGGGTCACACAAACGTAGGCCGGGCCTACTTGCGCCCTACTTGCACCCTACTTGCGTCCTAGTTGCACCCTAGTTGCGCCCTAGTTGCGCCCTAGTTGCGCCCTAGTTGCGCCCTAGTTGCACCCTAGTTGCGCCCTAGTTGCGTCCTAGTTGCGCCCTTGTTGCGCCCTAGTTGCGTCCTAGTTGCGCCCTAGTTGCGCCCTAGTCGCGCCACAGTCGCGCCCTACTTGTGTCCTAGTTGCGCCCAAGTTACGCCCTATTTGCGCCCTTATTGCACCCTACTTGCGCCCTACTGGCACCCTACTTGCGCCCTAGTTGTGCCTTAGTTGGGCACTAGCAACGCCCTAGTTGTGCCCTAGTTGCGCCTTAGTTGCGTCCTCCTTGTGCCCTACTTGCGTGCTAGTTACGCCTTAGTTGCGCCTTAGTTGCGCCCAACTTGTACACTAGTTGCACCCTGGTTGCAACCTAGTTGCGCCCTAGTTGTGCCCTAGTTGCGCCCTATTTGCGCCCTGGTTGCGCCCCGGTTGCCCCCTAGTTGCGCCCTAGTTGCGTCCAAGTCGCACCCTAGTCGCACCCTAGTCGCACCCTAGTTGCGCCCTAGTTGTGCCCTAGTTGCACTCTAGTTGCGCACTAGTTGCACCCTAGTTGTGCCCTAGTTGTGCCCTAGTTTTGCCCTAGTTGCATCCTAGTTGCGCCCTAGTTGCGCTCTAGTTGCGCCCTAGTTGCACCCTAGTTGCGCCCTATTTGCACCCTAGATGCACCTTTCTTGCACCCTACTTGCACCGACTTGCGCCCATTTGCGCCTCAGTTGGGCACTAACTACGCCCTAGTTGTCCCCTAGTTGCGCCCTAGTTGTGTCCTACTTGCGCCCTACTTGCGCCCTAGTTGCGCCTTAGTTGCGCCCTAGTTGTGTCCAACTTGCACACTAGTTGCACCCTAGTTGCACCCTAGATGCGCCCTAGTTACGCCATAGTTGCACCCTAGTTGCACCCTAGTTGCGCCCTTGTTGCGCCCTCGTTGCGCCCTCGTTACACCCTCGTTGTGCCCTTATTTCGCCCTAGTTGCGCCCTAGTTGCACCCAAGTTGCGCCCAAGTTGCACCCTAGTTGTGCCCTAGTTGCGCCCTAGTTGCACCCTAGTTGCGCCCAAGTTGCACCCTAGTTGTGCCCTAGTTGCGCCCTAGTTGCACCCTAGTTGCGCCCTAGTTGTTTTAGTTGCACCCTAGTTGCGCCCTAGTTGCGCCCTAGTTGCACCTTAGTTGTGCCCTAGTTGCACCCTACTTGCGCCCTACCTGCACCCTACTTGCGCCCTAGTTGCACCCTAGTTGCGCCCTAGTCGCGTCCTAGTTGTGCCCTCGTTGCACCCTAGTTCTACCCTTCTTGCGCCCATATTGCACCCTACTTACGCCCTACTGGTGCCCTTCTTACGCCCTAGTTGCGCCTTAGTTGGGCACTAGCTACGCCCTAGTTGTACCCTAGTTGCACCCTAGTTGCGTCTTACTTGCACCCTACTTGCGCCCTAGTTGCACCCTAGTTGCGCCCTAGTCACTTCCTAGTTGTGCCCTAGTTGCACCCTAGTTGCGCCCTAGTTGCGCCCTAGTTGCACCCTAGTTGCGTCCTAGTTGCGCCCTAGTTCCGTCCTGGTTGCACCCTGGTTGAGCACTAGTTGCGCCCTAGTTGTGCCCTAGTTGCGCCCTAGTTGCGCCCTAGTTGCGCCCTAGTTGTGCCCTAGTTGCGCCCTAGTTGCGCCCTAGTTGCGCCCTAGTTGTGACCTAGTTGCGTCCTAGTTGTGCCCTAGTTGTGCCCTAGCTGTGCCCTAGTTGCACCCTAGTTGCACCCTAGTTGCGCCCTAGTTACGCCCTAGTTGATCCCTAGTTGCGCCCTAGTTGCGCCCTAGTTGCACCTAAGTTGCGCCCTTGTTGCGCCCTAGTTGCACCCTAGTTGCGCCCTAGTTGCGCCCTAGTTACGCCCTAGTTCCGCCGTAGTTGCGCCCTAGTTGCGCCCTAGTTGTGCCCTAGTTGCGCACTAATTGCACCCTACATGCTCCTTACTTGCGCCCTACTTGCGCCCTAGTTGCGCCTCAGTTGGGCACTAGCTACGCCCTATTTGTACCCTAGTTGCGCCCTAGTTGTGTCCTACTTGTGCCCTACTTGCGTCCTAGTTGCGCCTTAGTTGCACCCTAGTTGCCCCCTAGTTGCGCCTTAGTTGCATACTAGTTGCGCCCTAGTTGCACCCTAGTTGCGCCCTAGTTGTGCCCTAGTTACGCCCTAGTTGCGCCCTAGTTGCGCCGTAGTTACGTCCTAGTTGCGCCCTAGTTGCGCCCTAGTCACGCCCTAGTTGTGCCCTAGCTGTGCCCTAGTTGCGCCCTAGTTGCGCCCTAGTTGCACCCTATTTGCACCCTTATTGCACCCTACTTGCACCCTACTGGCAACCTACTTGCGCCCTAGTTGTGCCTTAGTTGGGCACCAGCTACGCCCTAGTTGTGCCCTAGTTGCGCGCTAGTTGCGTCCTACTTGTACCCTACTTGCGCGCTAGTTGCGCCTTAGTAGCGCCTTAGTTGAGCCCAACTTGCACACTAGTTACACAGTAGTTGCGCCCTGGTTGCGCCCTAGTTGTGCCCTACTTGCGCTTTAGTTGCGCCCTAGTTGTACCCTACTTGCGCCCTAGTTCCGCCCTAGTTGCGCCCTAGTTGCGCTCTAGTTGCGCCCTAGTTGCGCCCTAGTTGCGCCTTAGTTACACCCTAGTTGCGCCCAACTTGCACACTAGTTGCACCCTAGTTGTGCCCTAGTTGTGCCCTAGTTGTGCCCTAGTTGCGCCCTAGTTGCGCCCTACTTGCGCCCTACTTTCGCCCTACTTGCACCCTAGTTGCGCCCTAGTTGCGCCCTACCTGCGCCCTAGGTACGTCCTAGTTGCACCCTAGTTGTACCCTAGTTGCGCCCTTCTTGCGCCCTTATTGCACCAAACATACACCCTACTGGCACCCTACTTGCGCCATAGTTGTGCCTCAGTTGGGCACTAGCTACGTCCTAGTTGTGCCCTAGTTGCGCCCTAGTTACGTCTTACTTTCGCCCTACTTGCGCCCTAGTTGCACCCTAGTTGCGCCATACGTGCACCCTAGTTGCGCCCTAGTTGCGTCCTGAGTGCGCGTCCTAGTTGCGCACAAGTTGCACCCTACTTGCGCCCTACTTGCACCCTTCTTGCGCCCTAGTTGCGCCTCAGTTGGGCACTAGCTACGCCCTAGTTGTACCCTAGTTGCGCCCTAGTTGCGTCCTGAGTGCGCGTCCTAGTTGCGCACAAGTTGCACCCTACTTGCGCCCTACTTGCACCCTTCTTGCGCCCTAGTTGCGCCTCAGTTGGGCACTAGCTACGCCCTAGTTGTACCCTAGTTGCGCCCTAGTTGCGTCCTACTTGTGTCCTATTTGCGCCCTAGTTGCGCCTTAATTGCGCCCTAGTTGCGCCCTAGTTGCGCCCAAGTCGCGCCCTAGTCGCGCCCTAGTCGCGCTCTAGTCACGCCATAGTCGCGCCCTAGTTGCGCCCTAGTTGCGCCCTAGTTGCATCCTAGTTGCGCCCTAGTTACACCCTAGTTGCGCCCGTGTTGCACCCTCATTGCGCCCTCGTTGCGCCCTCGTTAGGCCCTCGTTGCGCTCAAGTTGCACCCTAGTTTCGCCCTTGTTACGCCCTAGTTATACCCCACTTGTGCCGTAGTTACGCCCTACTTGCGCCCTGCTTGCACTCTAGTTGTACCCTTGTTGTGCCCTAGTTGCCCCCCAGTTGCGCCCTAGTTGCGCCCTAGTTGCGCCCTAGTTGCGTCCTAGTTGCACCCTAGTTGCACCCTAGTTGCACCCTAGTTGCACCCTAGTTGCGCCCTAGTTGCGCCCCAGTTGCGCTCTACTTGCGCCCTAGTCGCGCCCTAGTCACGACCTAGTCACGACATAGTTGTGCCTCATTGCGCCCTAGTTACGCTCTAGTTGCATCCTATTTGCGCCCTTATTGCACCCTACTTACGCCCTACTCGCACCCTTCTTGCACCCTAGTTGTGCCTTAGTGGGACACTAGCTACGCCGTAGTTGTGGCCTAATTGCGCCCTAGTTGCGTCCTACTTGTGCCATACTTGCGTGCTAGTTGCGCCTTAGTTGCGCATTAGTTGTACCCAACTTGCACACTAGTTGCACCCTAGTTGCGCCCTAGTTGTGCCCTAGTTGTGCCCTAGTTGCGCACTAATTGCACCCTACTTGCGCCCTACTTGCGCCCTACTTGCGCCCTAGTTGCGGCTCAGTTGGGCACTAGCTACGCCCTAGTTGTACCCTAGTTGCGCCCTAGTTGCGTCCTACTTGTGCCCTACTTGCGTCCTAGTTGCGCCTTAGTTGCGCTCTAGTTGCGTCCAAGTTGCGCCTTAGTTGCACCCTAGTTGCGCCCTAGTTGCGCCCTAGTTGCGCCCTAGTTGTGCCCTAGTTACGCCCTAGTTGCGCCCTAGTTGCGTCCTAGTTACGCCCTAGTTGCGCCATAGTTGCGCCCTAGTTGCGCCCTAGTTGCGCCCTAGTCACGCCCTAGTTGTGCCCTAGCTACGCCCTAGTTCCGCCCTAGTTGCGTCCTAGTTGCACCCTATTTGCACCCTTATTGCACCCTACTTGCGCCCTACTGGCAACCTACTTGCGCCCTAGTTGTGCCTTAGTTGGGCACCAGCTACGCCCTAGTTGTGCCCTAGTTGCGCGCTAGTTGCGTCCTACTTGTGCCCTACTTGCGCGCTAGTTGCGCAATAGTAGCGCCTTAGTTGCGTCCAACTTGCGCACTAGTTACACCGTAGTTGCGCCATGGTTGCGCCCTAGTTGTGCCCTACTTGCGCTTTAGTTGCGCCCTACTTGTACCCTACTTGCACCCTAGTTCCGCCCTAGTTGCGCCCTAGTTGCGCTCTAGTTGCGCCCTAGTTGTGCCCTAGCTGCGCCTTAGTTACACCCTAGTTGCGCCCAACTTGCACACTAATGATACCCTAGTTGTGCCCTAGTTGTGCCCTAGTTGCGCCCTAGTTGCGCCCTAGTTGCGCCCTACTTGCGCCCTACTTTTGCCCTACTTGCACCCTAGTTGTGCCCTAGTTGCGCCCTACTTGCGCCCTAGGTACGTCCTAGTTGCACCCTAGTTGCACCCTAGTTACGCCCTTCTTTCACCCTTATTGCACCAAACTTAAACCCTACTGGCACCCTACTTGCGCCATAGTTGTGCCTCAGTTGGACACTAGCTACGTCCTAGTTGTGCCCTAGTTGCGCCCTAGTTGCGTCTTACTTGCGACCTACTTGCGCCCTAGTTGCACCCTAAGTGCACCATACGTGCACCCTAGTTGCGCCCTAGTTGCGTCCTGAGTGCCCGTCCTAGTTGCGCACAAGTTGCACCCTACTTGCGCCCTACTTGCACCCTTCTTGCGCCCTAGTTGCGCCTCAGTTGGGCACTAGCTACGCCCTAGTTGTACCCTAGTTGCGCCCTAGTTGCGTCTTACTTGCGCCCTACTTGCACCCTACTTGCACCCTACTTGCACCCTACTTGCACCCTACTTGCACCCTACTTGCACCCTACTTGCACCCTACTTGCACCCTACTTGCACCCTACTTGCACCCTACTTGCACCCTACTTGCACCCTACTTGCACCCTACTTGCACCCTACTTGCACCCTACTTGCACCCTACTTGCACCCTACTTGCACCCTACTTGCACCCTACTTGCACCCTACTTGCGCCCTACTTGCACCCTTCTTGCGCCCTAGTTGCGCCTCAGTTGGGCACTAGCTACGCCCTAGTTGTACCCTAGTTGCGCCCTAGTTGCGTCCTACTTGTGCCCTATTTGCGCCCTAGTTACGCCTTAGTTTCGCCCTAGTTGCGCCCTAGTTGCGCCCTAGGTGCGCCCTTGTTGCGCCCTAGTCGCGCCCTAGTTGTGCCCTAGTTGCGCCCTAGTTGCGCCCAAGTTACGCCCTAGTTGCGCCCTAGTTGCCCCCAATTACGCCCTTATTGCGCCCTAGCTGCGCCCTAGTTGCGCCTTAGTTGCGCCCTAGTTGCGCCCTAGTTGCGCCCAAGTCGCGCCCTAGTCGCGCCCTAGTCGCGCTCTAGTCACGCCATAGTTGCGCCCTAGTTGCGCCCTAGTTGCGCCCTAGTTGTATCCTAGTTGCGCCCTAGTTACACCCTAGTTGTGCCCGTGTTGCACCCTCGTTGCGCCCTCGTTGCACCCTCGTTGTGCCCTCGTTGCGCTCAAGTTGCACCCTAGTTGCGCCCTTGTTACGCCCTAGTTATACCCCACTTGTGCCGTAGTTACGCCCTACTTGCGCCCTGCTTGCGCTCTAGTTGCACCCTTGTTGCGCCCTAGTTACCCCCTAGTTGCGCCCTAGTTACGCCCTAGTTGTGCCCTAGTTGCGTCCAAGTTGCGCCCTAGTTGCACCCTAGTTGTATCCTAGTTGCACCCTAGTTGCGCCCTAGTTGTGCCCTAGTTGTGCTCTACTCGCACCCTAGTCGCCCCCTAGTCACGACCTAGTTGTGCGATCATTGCATCCTAGATACGCTCTAGTTCCACCCTACTTACGCCCTTATTGCACCCTACTTGCGCCCTATTCGCACCCTTCTTGCACCCTAGTTGTGCCTTAGTGGGGCACTAGCTACGCCGTAGTTGTGCCCTAATTGCGCCCTAGTTGCGTCCTACTTGTGCCATACTTGCGTGCTAGTTGCGCCTTAGTTGCGCATTAGTTGTGCCCAACTTGCACACTAGTTGCACCCTAGTTGCGCCCTAGTTGCACCCTAGTTGCGCCCTAGTTGCACCCTTGTTGCACCCTAGTTGCGCCCTAGTGGCGACCTAGTTGTGTCCTAGTTGTGCCCTAGTTGTGCCCTAGTTGCGCCCTCGTCGCGCCCTAGTTGCGCCCTTGTTGCGCCCTTGTTGCGCCCTAGTTGCGCCCCAGTTGCGCCCTAGTTGCGCCCTAGTTGCGCCCTAGTTGCGTCCTTGTTGCACCCTAGTTATTCCCTAGTTGCGCTCTAGTTGCGCCCTAGTTGCGCCCTAGTTGCGCCCTAGTTGCACCCTAGTTGCGCCTTAGTTGTACCCTAGTTGCACCCTACTTGCGCCCTACTTGCGCCCTCGTTGTGCCCTAGTTGTGCCCTACTTGCGCCCTAGTCGCGTCCTTGTTGCGCCCTAGTTGCACCCTAGTTGCACCCTTCTTGTGCCCTTATTGCACCCTACTTACGCCCTACCGGCGCCCTACTTGCGCCCTAGTTGCGCCTTAGTTGGGCACTAGCTACGCCCTAGTTGTGCCCTAGTTGCGCCCTAGTTACGTTTTACTTGCGCCCTATTTGCGCCCTAGTTGCGCCCTAGTCGCGTCCTAGTTGCGCCCTAGTTGCACCCTAGTTGCGCCCTAGTTGCGCCTTACTTGCACCCTAGTTGCGCCCTAGTTGCGCCCTAGTTGCGCCCTGGTTGCACCCTGATTGCGCACTAGTTGCGCCCTAGTTGCACCCTAGTTGCGCCCTAGTTGCGCCCTAGTTGCGCCCTAGTTGCGAGCTAGTTGTGTGCTAGTTGTGCCCTAGTTGCGCCTTAGTTGCACCCTAGTTGCACCCTAGTTGCGCCCTAGTTGCGCCCTAGTTGCGCCCTAGTTCCGTCCTAGTTGCGCCCTAGTTGCGCCCTAGTTGTGTCCTAGTTGCGCACTAGTTGCACCCTACTTACCCCCTACTTGCGCCCTACTTGCGCCCTAGTTGCGCCTCAGTTGGGCACTAGCTACGCCCTAGTTGTACCCTAGTTGCGCCCTAGTTGCGTCCTACTTGTGCCCTACTTGTGCCCTAGTTGCGCCTTAGTTACGCCCTAGTTGCGCCCTAGTTGCGCCTTAGTTGCGCCTTAGATACGGCCTAGTTGCGCCCTAGTTGCGCCCTAGTTGCGCCCTAGTTGCACCCTAGTTGCGCCCTAGTTGCGCCCTAGTTGCGCCCTAGTTCCGCCCTAGTTGTGCCCTAGTTGCGCCCTAGTTGCGCCCTAGTTGCGCACTAGTTGCACCCTACTTGCGCCCTACATGGGCCCTACTTGCGCCCTAGTTGCGCCTCAGTTGGGCACAAGCTATGTCCTAGTTGTACCCTAGTTGCGCCCTAGATGCATCCTACTTGTGCCCTACTTGCGCCCTAGTTGCGCGTTAGTTGCGCCCTAGTTGCGCCCTAGTTGCGCCTTAGTTGCGCCCTAGATGCGGCCTAGTTGCGCCCTACTTGCGCCCTAGTTGCGCCATAGTTACGCCCTAGTTGCGCCCTAGTTGCGCCCTAGTTGCACCCTAGTTGCACCCTAGTTGCGCCCTAGTTGCGCCCTAGTTGCACCCTATTTGCGACCTTATTGCACCCTACTTTCACCCTACTGGCACTCTACTTGCGCCCTAGTCGTGCCTTAGCTAAGCACGCCCTAGTTGTGTCCTAGTTTTGTGCTAGTTGCGTCCTACTTGTGCCCTACTTGTGCGCTAGTTGCGCCTTAGTAGCATCTTAGTTGCGCCCAACTTGCGCACTAGTTGCACCCTAGTTGCGCCCTAGTTGCGCCATAGTTGTGCCATACTTACGCTCTAGTTGCATTCTAGTTGCACATTACTTGCGCCCCAGTTGTGCCCTAGTTGCGCCCTAGTTGCGCCCTAGTTGCGCTCTAGTTGCACCCTACTTGCGCCCTACTTGCGCCTTAGTTGCGCCCTAGTTACACCCAACTTGCACACTCGTTGCACCCTAGTTGTGCCCTAGTTGCGTCCTAGTTGCGCCTATTGCGCCCTAGTTGTACCCTACTTGTGTCCTACTTGCGCCCTACTTCTTCCCTGGTTGCGCCCTACTTGTGCCCTAGGTGCGTCCTAGTTGCGCCCTTGTTGCACCCTAGTTGCGCCCTTCTTGCGCCCCTTATTGCACAAAACTTACACCCTACTGGCGCCCTACTTGCGCCCTAGTTGCGCCTCAGTTGGGCACTAGCTACGCCCTAGTTGCCCCCAGTTGCGCCCTAATTGCGCCCTAGTTGCGCCCTAGTTGCGCCTTAGTTGCGTCCTAGTTGCGCCCTAGTTACGCCCAAGTCGTGCCCTAGTCGCGCCCTAGTCGCGCCATAGTCGTGCCCTAGTCGCGCCCTAGTTGCCCCTTAGTTGCGCCCTAGTTGCAACCTAGTTGCGCCCTAGTTGCGCCCTAGTTGCGCCCTAGTTGTTCCCTAGTTGCGTCCTAGTTGCGCCCTAGTTGCGCCCTAGTTGTGCCCTAGTTGCG
>SZWC01010739.1:43569-72137 GCA_023375785.1 Penium margaritaceum | reverse complement strand
GCCCTAGTTGCGCCCTACTTGCGCCCTAGTTGCGCCCTAGTTGCGCCCTAGTTGCGCCCAAGTTGTGCCCTAGTTGCGCCCTACTTGCGCCCTAGTTGCGCCCTAGTTGTACCCTAGTTGCGCCCTAGTTGCACCCTAGTTGCGCCCTAGTTGCGCCCTACTTGCGCCCTACTCTCGCCCTAGTTGCGCCTCAGTTGGGCACTATCTACGCCCTAGTTGTACCCTAGTTGCGCCCTAGCTGCATCCTACTTGTGCCCTAATTGCGTCCTAGTTGCGCCTTAGTTGCTGCTTAGTTGCGCCTTAATTGCGCCTTAGTTGCACCCTAGTTTCCCCCAAGTTGCGCCCTAGTTGCGCCCTAGTTGCACCCTAGTTGCGTCCTAGTTGCGCCCTAGTTGGGCCCTAGTTGCGCCCTAGTTGCGCCCTAGTTGCGCCCTTGTTGCACCCTTGTTGCACCCTCGTTGCGCCCTCGTTGCGCCCTCGTTGCGCCCTCGTTGCGCTCAAGTTGCGCCCTAGTTGCGCCCTTGTTACGCCCTAGTTGTGTCCCACTTGTGCCGTAGTTGCGCCCTACTTGCGCCCTACTTGCTCCCTACTTGCGCCCTAGTTGCACCCTTGTTGCGCCCTACTTGTGCCCTAGTTGCGCCCTACTTACGCCCTAGTTGCCCCCTAGTTGCGACCTAGTTGCGCCCTAGTTGTGCTCTAGTTGCACCTGAGTTGCGCCGTAGTTGCACCCTAGTTGCGCCCTAGTTGCGCCCTAGTTGCGCCCTAGTCGCACTCTAGTCACGCCCTAGGTGCGCCCTAGTTGCGCCTTAGTTGCGCTCTAGTTGCAACCTATTTGCGCCCGTATTGTACCCTACTAGCGCCCTACTGGCACGCTTCTTGCGCCCTAGTTGTGCCTTAGTTGGGCACTAGCTACACCCTAGTTGTGCCCTAGTTGCGCCCTAGTTACGTCCTACTTGTGCCCTACTTGCGTGCTAGTTGCGCCTTAGTTGCACCTTAGTTGCACCCAACTTGCACACTAGTTGCACCCTAGTTGCACCCTAGTTGCGCCCTAGTTGTACCCTAGTTCCGCCCTAGTTGCGCCCTCGTTGCGCCCCGTTTGCACCCTAGTTGCGCCCTAGTTGCGCCCTAGTTGAGCCCTAGTTGCGCCCTAGTTGCGCCCCATTTGCGACCTAGTTGCGTCCTAGTTACGCCCTCGTTGCGCCCTTGTTGCGCCCTAGTTGCGCCCTAATTGCGCTCTAGTTGCACCCTAGTTGTGTCCTAGTTGCGCCCTAGTTGCGCCCTAGTTGCGCCTTAGTTGCACCCTAGTCGCGCACTAGTCGCGCCAGAGTCGCGCCCTAGTCGCGCCCTAGTTGTGCCTTAGTTGCATCCTAGTTGCAACCTAGTTGCGCCCTAGTTGCACCCTAGTTGCGCCCTAGATGTGCCCTAGTTGCGTCCTAGTTATGCCCTAGTTGCGCCCTAGATGCGCCCTAGTTGCGCCCTAGATGTGCCCTAGTTACGCCCTAGTTGCGCCCTACTTGCACCCTAGTTGCACCCTAGTTGAATCCTAGTTGCGCCCTAGTTGCGCCCTAGTTGTGCCCTAGTTGCGCCGTACTTGCACCCTACTCTCGCCCTAGTTACGCCTCAGTTTGACACTAGCTACGCCCTAGTTGTACCCTAGTTGTGTCCCAGCTGCATCTTACTTGTGCCCTACGTGCGCCCTAGTTGCGCCTTAGTTGCGCCTTAGTTGTGCCTTAGTTGTGCCTTAGTTGCACCCTAGTTGCGCCCAAGTTGCGCTCTAGTTGCACCCTAGTTGCACCCCAGTTGCGCCCTAGTTGCGTCCTAGTTGCGCCCTAGTTGCGCCCTAGTTGCGCCCTAGTTGCGCCCTAGTTGCGCCCTTGTTGCGCCCTCATTGCGCCCTCGTTGCGCCCTCGTTGCGCTCAAGTTGCACCCTAGTTGCGCCCTTGTTACGTCCTTGTTGTGTCCCACTTGTTCCGTAGTTGCGCCCTACATGCGCCCTACTTGCGCCCTACTTGCGTCCTAGTTACACCCTTGTTGCGCCCTAGTTGCGCCCTAGTTGCGCCCTAGTTGCACCCTAGTTGCCCCCTAGTTGCGCCCTAGTTGCGCCCTAGTTGTGCTCTAGTTGCACCCTAGTTGCGCCGTAGTTGCACCCTAGTTGCACCCTAGTTGCGCCCTAGTCGCGCCCTAGTCGCACCCTAGTCACGCCCTAGTTGCGCCCTAGTTGCGCCCTAGTTGCGCTCTAGTTGCAACGTATTTGCGCCCTTATTGCACCCTACTTGCGCCCTACGGGAGCGCTTCTTGCGCCCTAGTTGTGCCTTAGTTGGGCACTAGCTACACCCTAGTTGTGCCCTAGTTGCGCCCTAGTTCCGTCCTACTTGTGCCTTACTTGCGCCCTAGTTGCGCCTTAGTTGCACCTTAGTTGCTCCCAACTTGCACACTAGTTGCACCCTAGTTGCACCCTAGTTGCGCCCTAGTTGTGCCCTAGTTGCGCCCTAATTGCGCCCTCGTTGCACCCTGGTTGCGCCCTAGTTGCGCCGTAGTTGCGCCCTAGTTGCGCCCTAGTTGCGCCCTAGTTGCAACCTAGTTGCATCCTAGTTGCGCCCTCATGCGCCCTTGTTGCGCCCTAGTTGCGCCCTAGTTGCGCTCTAGTTGCGCCCTAGTTGTGTCGTAGTTGCGCCCTAGTTGCGCCCTAGTTGCGCTCTAGTTGCGCCCTAGTTGCGCCCTAGTTGCGCCCTAGTTGCGCCCTAGTTGCGCCCTAGTTTCGCCCTCGTTGCGCCCTCGTTGCACCCTAGTTGCGCTCTCGTTGCGCCCTTGTTGCGCCCTAGTGGCACCCTAGTTGCGCTCTAGTTGCGCCCTAGTTGTGTCCTAGTTGCGCCCTAGTTGCGCCCTAGTTGCAGTCTAGTTGCGCCCTAGTTGCGCCCTAGTTGCACCCTAGTTGCGCCCTAGTTGCGCCCTAGTTGCGCCCTAGTTGCGCCCTAGTTGCGCCCTAGTTACGCCCTTGTTGCACCTTAGTTGTGCGCTAGTTGCGCCTACTTGCATCCTACTTGCGGCCTAGTAGCGCCCTACTTGCACCCTAAATGCGTATTAGTTGCGCCCTAGTTGCGCCCTAGTTGTGCCTCAGTTGGGCACTAGTTACGCCCTAGTTGTACCCTACTTGCACCCTAGTTGCGTCCTACTTGTGCCCTATTTGCGCCGTGGTTGTGCCTTAGTTGCGCCCTAGTTGCGCCCTAGTTGTGACCTAGTTGCGCCCTAGTTGCGCCCTAGTTGTGACCTAGTTGCGCCCTAGTTGCGCCTTAGTTGCGCCCTAGTTGCGCCCTAGTTGCGCCCTAGTTATGCCCTAGTTGCCCCCAGTTGCGTCCTAATTGCGCCCTAGTTGCGTCCTAGTTGCGCCCTAGTTGCGCCCTAGTTGCGCCCTACTTGCGCCCTACTTGCGCCCTAGTTGCGCCCTACTTGCGCCCTACTTGCGCCCTAGTTGCGCCCTACTTGCGCCCTACTTGCGCCCTAGTTGCGCCCTACTTGCGCCCTACTTGCGCCCTAGTTGCGCCCTACTTGCGCCCTACTTGCGCCCTAGTTGCGCCCTACTTGCGCCCTACTTGCGCCCTAGTTGCGCCCTACTTGCGCCCTACTTGCGCCCTAGTTGCGCCCTACTTGCGCCCTACTTGCGCCCTAGTTGCGCCCTACTTGCGCCCTACTTGCGCCCTAGTTGCGCCCTACTTGCGCCCTACTTGCGCCCTAGTTGCGCCCTACTTGCGCCCTACTTGCGCCCTAGTTGCGCCCTACTTGCGCCCTACTTGCGCCCTAGTTGCGCCCTACTTGCGCCCTACTTGCGCCCTAGTTGCGCCCTACTTGCGCCCTACTTGCGCCCTAGTTGCGCCCTACTTGCGCCCTACTTGCGCCCTAGTTGCGCCCTACTTGCGCCCTACTTGCGCCCTAGTTGCGCCCTACTTGCGCCCTACTTGCGCCCTAGTTGCGCCCTACTTGCGCCCTACTTGCGCCCTAGTTGCGCCCTACTTGCGCCCTACTTGCGCCCTAGTTGCGCCCTACTTGCGCCCTACTTGCGCCCTAGTTGCGCCCTACTTGCGCCCTACTTGCGCCCTAGTTGCGCCCTACTTGCGCCCTACTTGCGCCCTAGTTGCGCCCTAGTTGCGCCCTCGTTGCGCCCTAGTTGCGCCCTAGTTGCATCCTAGTTGCGCCCTAGTTGCGCCCTAGCTGCGCCCTAGTTGCGCCCTAGTTGCGCCCTAGTTGCGCCCTAGTTACGACCTAGTTGCGCCCTATTTGCGCCTAGTTGCGCCCTAATTGTGCCCTTGTTGCGCCTTAGTTGTGCCCTTGTTGCGCCCTACTTGCGCCCTACTTGTGTCCTAGTTGCGCCATACTTGCACCCTAGTTGCGTCTTAGCTGCGCCCTAGTTGCGTCCTAGTTGCGCCCTTCTTGCGCCCTTATTGCACCCTACTTACACCCTATTGGCGCCCTACTTGCGCCCTAATTGCACCTCAGTTGGGCACTAGCTACGCCCTAATTGTGCTCTAGTTGCGCCCTAGTTGCGTCTTACTTGCGTCCTACTTGCGCCCTAGTTGCACCCTAGTTGCGCCCTACTTGCACCCTAGTTGCGCCCTAGTTGCGCCATAGTTGCGCCCTAGTTGCGCCCTAGTTGCACCCTCGTTGCGCACAAGTTGCAACCTACTTGCGCCCTACTTGCACCCTACTTGCGCCCTAGTTGCACCTCAATTGGGGACTAGCCACGCCCTAGTTGTACCCTAGTTGCGCCCTAGTTGCATCCTTCTTGTGTCCTATTTCTGCCCTAGTTGCGCCTTAGTTGTGCCCTAGTTGCGCCCTAGTTGCGCCCTAGTTGCGCCCTAGTTACGCCATAGTTGCGCCCTAGTTGCGCCCTAGTTGCGCCCTAGTTGCGCCCTAGTTGCGTCCTAGTTGCGCCCAAGTCGCGCCCTAGTCGCACCCTAGTCGCGCCCTAGTTGCGCCCTAGTTGCGCCCTAGTTATGCCCTAGTTGCGCCCCAGTGGCGCCCTAGTTGTGCCATAGTTGCCCCCAGTTGCGTCCTAATTGCGCCCGAATTGTGCCCTAGTTGCGCCCTAGTTACCCCCTAGTTCCGCCCAAGTTGCGCCCAAGTCGCGCCCTAGTCGCGCCTTAGTCGCGCCCTAGTTGCGCCCAAGTTTCGCACTAGTTTCACCCTAGTTGCGCCCTAGTTGCGCCCTAGTTGCGCCCTAGTTGTGCCCTAGTTGCGTCCTAGTTGCGCCCTAGTTGCGTCCAAGTTACCCCCTAGTTGCGCCGTTGTTATGCCCGGGCGTCCTAGTTGCACCCTAGTTGCACCCTACTTGCACCCTAGTTACACCCTAGTTACGCACTAGTTGCACCCTAGTTGCGTCCTAGTTGCGCCCTAGTTGCACCCTAGTTGCACCCTACTTGCGCCTTTCTGGCTCCTACTTGCGCCCTAGTTGCGCCTCAGTTGGGCACTAGCTACGCCCTAGTTGTCCCCTAGTTGCGCCCTAGTTGTGTCCTACTTGCGTCCTAGTTGTGCCTTAGTTAAGTCCTAGTTGCGCCCAACTTGCACACTAGTTGCACCCTAGTTGCGCCCTAGTTGCATCCTAGTTGCGTCCTAGTTGCGCCCTAGTTGCGCCCTAGTTATACCCTCATTGCACCCTCCTTGCGCCCTAGTTGCGCCCTAGTTGCGCCCTAGTTGCGCCCTAGTTGCGCCCTAGTTGCACCCCAGTTACGCCCTAGTTGCGCCCTAGTTGCGCCCTAGTTATACCCTCATTGCACCCTCCTTGCGCCCTAGTTGCGCCCTAGTTGCGCCCTAGTTGCGCCCTAGTTGCGCCCTAGTTGCACCCCAGTGACGCCCTAGTTGCGCCCTAGTTGCGCCCTAGTTACACCCTAGTTGCACCCTATTTGCGCCGTAATTGCGCCCTAGTTAAGCCCTAGTTGCGCCCTAGTTGCGCCTTAGTTGTGCCCTAGTTGCTCCCTACCTGCACCCTACTTGCGCCTTCGTCGCGCCCTAGTTGCATCCTACTTGCGCCCTAGATGCATCCTAGTTGCGCCCTAGTTGCGCCCTTCTTGCGCCCTTATTGCACCCTACTTACGCCCTATTGGCGCCCTACTTGCGCCCTAGTTGCGCCTCAGTTGGGCACTAGCTACGCCCTAGTTGTACCCTAGTTGCGCCCTAGTTGCGCCCTTCTTGCGCCCTTATTGCACCCTACTTACGCCCTATTGGCGCCCTACTTGCGCCCTAGTTGCGCCTCAGTTGGGCACTAGCTACGCCCTAGTTGTACCCTAGTTGCACCCTAGTTGTGTCCTACTTGTGCCCTACTTGCGTCCTAGTTGCGCCTTTGTTGCGTCCTAGTTGCGCCTTAGTTGCGCCCTAGCTGCGTCCTAGTTGCATCCTAGTAACGACCTAGTTGCGCCCTAGTTGCGCCCTAGTTGCGCCCTAGTTGCGCCCTTGCTGTGCCCTTGTTGCGCCCTCGTTGCGCCCTCGTTGCGCCCTAGTTGTACCCTAGTTCCGTCCTAGTTGTGCCCCACTTGCGCCGTAGTTGCACCCTACTTGTGCCCTACTTGCGCCCTACTTGCGCCCTAGTTGCACCCTAGTTGCACCCTAGTTGCGCCCTAGTTGCACCCTAGTTGCGCCCTAGTTGCACCCTAGTTGCGCCCTAGTTGCGCCCTAGTTGCGTCCTTGTTGCGTCCTAGTTGCGCCTTAGTTACGCCCTACTTGCGTTCTAGTTGCACCCTAGTTGCGCCCTAGTTGCGCCCTAGTTGTGCCCTAGTTGCACCCTACTAGCGCCCTTATTGCACCCTACTTGCGTCCTACTTGCACCCTACTTGTACCCTAGTTGTGCCTTAGTTGGGCACTAGCTACACCCTAGTTGTGCCCTAGTTTTTCCCTCGTTGCGCCCTAGTTGCGTCCTACTTGCGTCCTACTTGCGCGCTAGTTGCGCCTTAGTTGCGCCTTAGTTGCGCCGAACTTGCGCACTAGTTGCACCCTAGTTACGCCCTAGTTGCACCCTAGTTACGCCCTAGTTGCGCTATAGTTGCGTCCTGGTTGCACCCTACTTGCACCCTAGTTGCGCCCTAGTTGCGCTCTAGTTGCACCCTACTTGCGCCCAAGTTGCGCCTAAGTTGCGCCCTAGTTGCGTTCAACTTGCAAACTAGTTCCACCCTAGTTGCGCCCTAGTTGCACCCTAGTTGCGCCCTTCTTGCGCCCTTATTGCACCAAACTTACACCCTACTGGCGCCCTACTTGCGCCCTAGCTGCGTCTCAGTTGGGCACTAGTTACGCCCTAGTTGTGCCCTAGTTGCATCCTAGTTACGTCTTACTTGCGCCCTACTTGCGCCCTACTTGCACCCTAGTTGCGTCATACTTGCACCCTAGTTGCGCCCTAGTTGCGCCCTAGTTCCGCCCTGAGTGCGCGCCCTAGTTGCGCACAAGTTGCGCCCCACTTGCGCCCTTCTTGCACCCTACTTGCGCCCTAGTTGCGCCTCAGTTGGGCACTAGCTACGCCCTAGTTGTACCCTAGTTGCGCCCTAGTTGCGTCCTACTTGTGCCCTATTTGCGCCCTAGTTGCGCCTTAGTTTTGCCCTAGTTGCGCCCTAGTTGCGCCCTAGGTGCGCCCTAGTTGCGCCCTAGTTGTGCCCTAGTTGCGTCCTAGTTGCGCCCTAGTTGCGCCCTAGGTGCGCCCTAGTTGCGCCCTAGTTGTGCCCTAGTTGCGTCCTAGTTGCGCCCTAGTTGCGCCCTAGGTGCGCCCTAGTTGCGCCCTAGTTGTGCCCTAGTTGCGTCCTAGTTGCGCCCTAGTTGCGCCCTAGGTGCGCCCTAGTTGCGCCCTAGTTGTGCCTTAGTGGCGCCCTAGTTGCGCCCTAGTTGCGCCCAAGTCGCGTCCTAGTTGTGCCCTAGTCGTGCCCTAGTCGCGCCCTAGTCGCGCCCTAGTCGCGCCCTAGTTGCACCTTAGTTGCACCCTAGTTGCACCCTAGTTGCGCCCTAGTTACGCCCTTAGTTGCGCCCTTAGTTAACCCCTAGTTGTGCCCTAGTTGCGTCCTAGTTGCGCCCTAGTTGCACCCTAGTTGCGCCCTAGTTGCGCCCTAGATGTGCCCTAGTTGCGCCCTAGTTGCGCCCAACTTGCGCCCTAGTTGCGCCCTAATTGCGCCCTAGTTGCGCCCTAGTTGCGCCCTAGTTGCGCCCTACTTGCGCCCCACTCTCGCCCTAGTTGCGCCTCAGTTGGACACTAGCTACGCCCTAGTTGTACACTAGTTGCGCCCTAGCTGCATCCTACTTGTGCCCTACTTCCGCCTTAGTTGTGCCTTAGTTGCGCCTTAGTTGCGCCTTAGTTACGCCTTAGTTGCGTCCTAGTTACGCCCAAGTTGTGCCCTAGTTGCGCCCTAGTTGTACCCTAGTTGCGCCCTAGTTGCGCCCTAGTTGCGCCCTATTTGCGCCCTAGTTGCACCCTAGTTGCGACCTTGTTGCGCCCTTATTACACCCTCGTTGCACCCTCGTTGCGCCCTCGTTGTGCCCAAGTTGCGACGTAGTTGCGCCCTTGTTACGCCCTACTTGTGCCTCACTTGTGCCGTAGTTGTACCCTAATTGCGCCCTACTTGCGCCCTACTTGCGTCCTAGTTGTACCCCTGTTGCGCCCTAGTTGCGCCCTAGTTACACCCTTGTTGCGCCCTAGTTGCGCCCTAGTTGCACCCTAGTTGCGCCCTAGTTGCGCCCTAAATGCGCCCTAGATGCGCCCTAGTCGCGCCCTAGTCACGCCCTAGTCAGGCCCTAGTTGCGTCCTAGTTGCACCCTAGTTGCGCTCAAATTACACCCTATTTGCGCCCTTATTGTACCCTACTTGCGCCCTACTCGTACCCTTCTTGCACCCTAGTTGTGCCTTAGTTGGGCACTAGCTATGCCCTAGTTGTGCCCTAGTTGCACCCTAGTTGCGTCCTACTTGTGCCCTACTTGCGCGCTAGTTGCGCCTTAGTTGCGCCTTAGTTGCGCCCAACTTGCACACTAGTTGAACCCTAGTTGCACCCTAGTTACGCCCTAGTTGTGCCCTAGTTGCGCCCTAGTTGCGCCCTGGTTGCGCCCCGGTTGTGCCCTAGTTGCGCCCTAGTTGCACCCTAGTTGCGCCCTAGTTGCGCCCTAGTTGCGACCTAGTTGCGTCCTGGTTGTGCCCTAGTTGTGCCCTAGTTGCGCCCTAGTTGTGCCCTAGTTGCGCCCTAGTTGCACCCTAGTTGCGCCCTAGTTGCGCCCTAGTTGCGACCTAGTTGCGTCCTGGTTGTGCCCTAGTTGTGCCCTAGTTGCGCCCTAGTTGCATCCTAGTAGCATCCTAATTGCACCCTAGTTGTGCCCTAGTTGCACCCTAGTTGTGCCCTAGTTGCACCCTCGTTGCGCCCTCGTTGCGCCCTAGTTGCACCCTTGTTGCGCCCTTGTTGCGCCCTAGTTGCGCCCTAGTTGCGCCCTACTTGTGCCCTAGTTGCGCCCTACTTGCGCCCTAGTTGCGCTCTAGTTGCACCCTAGTTGCGCCCTAGTTGTACCCTAGTTGCGCCCTAGTTGCGCCCTAGTTGCGTCCTAGTTGCGCCCTAGTTGCACCCTAGTTGCGCCCTAGTTGTGCCCTAGTTGCGCCCTCGTTGCGCCCTAGTTGCGCCCTACTTGCGCCCTAGTTGCGCCTTAGTTGCACCCTAGTTGCGCCCTAGTTGCACCCTAGTTGCACCCTAGTTGCGCCCTAGTTTCCCCCTAGTTGCGCCCTAGTTGCGCCCTAGTTACGCCCTACTTGCGTCCTAGTTGCGCCCTAGTTGCGCCCTAGTTGTGCCCTAGTTGCGCCCTAGTTGCACCCTACTAGCGCCCTTATTGGCCCCTACTTGCGCCCTACTGGCACCCTAGTTGTACCCTAGTTGTGCCTAAGTTGGGCACTAGCTACGCCCTAGTTGTGCACTAGTTGCACCCTAGTTGCGTCCTACTTGCGCCCTACTTGCGCGCTAGTTGTGCCTTAGTTGCGCCTTAGTTGCGCCAAACGTGCGCACTAGTTGCACCCTAGTTACGCCCTAGTTGCGCCGTAGTTGCACCCTAGTTGCGCTATAGTTGCATCCTGGTTGCACCCTACTTGCCCCCTCGTTGCGGATTAGTTGCGCTCTAGTTGCACCCTACTTGCGCCCAAGTTACGCCTAAGTTGCGCCCTAGTTGTGCCCAACTTGCAAACTAATTGCACCCTAGTTGCACCCTAGTTCCACCCTAGTTGCGCCCTTCTTGCGCCCTTATTGCACCAAACTTACACCCTACTGGCGCCCTACTTGCGCCCTAGTTGCGCCTCAGTTGGGCACTAGCTACGCCCTAGTGATGCCCTAGTTGCGTCCTAGTTACGTCTTACTTGCGCCCTACTTGCGCCCTAGTTGCACCCTTATTGCGCCATACTTGCACCCTAGTTGCACCCTAGTTGCGCCCTAGTTCCGTCCTGAGTTCGCGTCCTAGTTGCGCACAAGTTGCACCCCACTTGCGTCCTACTTGCACCCTACTTGCGCCCTAGTTGCGCCTCAGTTGGGCAATAGCTACGCCCTAGTTGTACCCTAATTGCGCCCTAGTTGCGTCCTACTTGTGCCCTCTTTGCACCCTAGTTGCGCCTTAGTTTCGCCCTAGTTGCGCCCTAGTTGCGCCCTAGGTGCGCCCTAGTTGCGCCCTAGTTGCGCCCTAGTTGTGCCCTAGTTGCGCCCTAGTTGCGCCCAAGTTGCACCCTAGTTGGGCCCTAGTTGCCCCCAGTTGCGCCCTAATTGCGCCCAAGTTGCGCCCTAGTTGCGCCTTAGTTGTACCCTAGTTGCGCCCTAGTTGCGCCCAAGTTGCACCCTAGTTGCGCCCTAGTTGCGCCCTAGTTGCACCCTAGTTGCGCCCTAGTTGCGCCCTAGTTGCACCCTAGTTGCGCCCTAGTTGCGCCCTTAGTTGCGCCCTTAGTTGCCCCCTAGTTGTGCCCTAGTTGCGTCCTAGTTGCGCCCTAGTTGCACCTTAGTTGCGCCCTAGTTGCGCCCTAGGTGTGCCCTAGTTGCGCCCTAGTTGCGCCCTAGTTGCGCGATAGTTGCGCCCTAGTTGCGCCCTAGTTGCGCCCTAGTTGCGCCCTAGTTGCGCCCTACTTGCACCCTACGCTCGCCCTAGTTGCGCCTCAGTTGGACACTACCTACGCCCTAGTTTTACCCTAGTTGCGCCCCAGCTGCGTCCTACTTGTGCCCTACTTGCGCCCTAGTTGGGCCTTAGTTGCGCCTTAGTTGCGCCTTAGTTACGCCTTAGTTGCGCCCTAGTTGCGCCCAAGTTGCACCCTAGTTGCGCCCTAGTTGCACCCTAGTTGCGCCCTAGTTGCGCCCTAGTTGCACCCTAGTTGCGCCCTAGTTGCGTCCTAGTTGCACCCTAGTTACGCCCTTGTTGCGCCCTTGTTACATCCTCGCTGCCCCCTCGTTGCGCCCTCGTTGCGCCCTTGTTGCGCGCAAGTTGCACCCTAGTTGCGCCCTTGTTACGCCCTAGTTGTGCCCCACTTGTGCCGTAGTTGCGCCCTAATTGTGCCCTACTTGCGTCCTACTTGCGCCCTAGTTGTACCCTTTTTGGGCCCTAGTTGCACCCTAGCTGCGCCCTTGTTGCGCCCTAGTTGCACCCTAGTTGCGCCCTAGTTGCGCCCTAGTTGCGCCCTAAATGCGTCCTAGTTGCGCCCTAGTCGCGCCCTAGTCGCACCCTAGTCAGGCCCTAGTTGCGCCCTAGTTGCACCCTAGTTACGCTCTAAGTACACCCTATTTGCACCCTTATTGCACCCTATGTGCGCCCTACTGGTACCCTTCTTGCACCCTAGTTGTGCCTTAGTTGGGCACTAGCTACGCCCTAGTTGTGCCCTAGTTGCGCCCTAGTTGCGTCCTACTTGTGCCCTACTTGCGCGCTAGTTGCGCCTTAGTTGCGCCTTAGTTGCGCCCAACTTGCACACTAGTTGAACCCTAGTTGCGCCCTAGTTGCGCCCTAGTTGTGCCCTAGTTGCGCCCTAGTTGTGCCCTGGTTGCGCCCCGGTTGCGCCCTAGTTGCGCCCTAGTTGCACCCTAGTTGCGCCCTAGTTGCGCCCTAGTTGCGACCTAGTTGCGTCCTGGTTGTGCCCTAGTTGTGCCCTAGTTGCGCCCTAGTTGCACCCTAGTTGCGTCCTAATTGCACCCTAGTTCTGCCCTAGTTGCACCCTAGTTGCACCCTAGTTGCGCCCTCGTTGTGCCCTCGTTGCGCCCTAGTTACACCCTCGTTGCGCCCTTGCTGCGCCCTAGTTGTGCCCTAGTTGCGCCCTAGTTGCGCCCTAGTTGCACCCTAGTTGCGTCCTAGTTGCGCCCTAGTTGCACCCTAGTTGCGCTCTAGTTGCACCCTAGCTGCGCCCTAGTTGCACCATAGTTGCGCCCTAGTTGCGCCCTAGTTGCGCCATAGTTGCGCCCTAGTTGCGCCCTAGTTGCGCCCTTGTTGCGCCTTAGTTGTGCCCTAGTTGCGCTCTACTTGCGTCCTAGTTGCCCCCTACGTGCACCCTAGTTGCACCCTAGTTGCGCCCTAGTTGCGCCCTAGTTGCGCCCTAGTTGTGCACTAGTTGCACCCTAGTTGCGTGCTAGTTGCGCCCTAGTTGCGCCCTAGTTGTGTCCTAGTTGCACCCTAGTTGCGCCCTAGTTGCGCCCTAGTTGCGCCCTAGTTGTGCACTAGTTGCACCCTAGTTGCGTGCTAGTTGCGCCCTAGTTGCGCCCTAGTTGTGTCCTAGTTGCACCCTAGTTGCGCCCTAATTGCACCCTCGTTGTGCCCTAGTTGCACCCTAGTTGCACCCTAGTTGCGCCCTCGTTACGCCCTCGTTGCGCCCTAGTTGCACCCTCGTTGCGCCCTAGTTGTACCCTAGTTGCGCCGTAGTTGCATCCTACTTGTGCCGTATTTGCGCCCTAGTTGCGCCTTAGTTGCGCCCTAGTTGCGCCCTTGTTGCGCCCTAGTTGCGCCCTAGTTGCGCCCTAGTTGCGCCCTAGTTGCGCCCTAGTTGCGCCCTAGTTGCGCCTAGTTGCGCCCTAGTTGCGCCCTAGTTACGCCCTACTTGCGCCCTAGTTGCCCCCAGTTGCGCCCTAATTGCGCCTTAGTTGGACCCTAGTTGCGCCCTAGTTGCACCCTAGTTGCGCCCAAGTCGCGCCCTAGTCGTACCCTAGTCACGCCCTAGTTACGCCCTAGTTGCGCACTAGTTGTACCCTAGTTGCGCCCTAGTTGCGCCCTAGTTGCACCCTAGTTGTGCCCTAGTTGCGTCCTAGTTGCGCCCTAGTTGCGCCCTAGTTGCCCCCTAGTTGCGCCCTAGTTGCGCCTGGACGCCCTAGTTGCGCCCTAGTTGCGCCCTACTTGTACCTTAGTTGCACCCTAGTTACGCACTAGTTGCGCCCTAGTTGCGTCCTAGTTGCACCCTAGTTGCGCCCTAGTATCGCCCTACTTGCGCCCTACTGGCGCCTACTTGCGCCCTAGTTGCGCCTCAGTTGGGCACTAGCTACGCCCTAGTTGTCCCCTAGTTGCACCCTTTGTTGCGTCCTACTTGCGCCCTAATTGCGCCTTAGTTGCGCCCTAGTTGCGGCCAACTTGTACACTAGTTGCACCCTAGTTGCGTCCTATTTGCGCCCTAGTTGCGCCCTAGATACACCCTAGTTGCGCCCTAGTTGCGCCCTAGTTGCACCCTCGTTGCACCCTCCTTGCACCCTAGTTGTGCCCTAGTTGCGCCCTAGTTGCGCCCTAGTTGCCCCCAGTTGCACCCTAATTGCGCCCTAGTTGCACCCTAGTTGCGTCCTAGTTGCGCTCTAGTTGCGCCCTAGTTGCGTCCTAGTTGCACCCTAGTTGCGCCCTAGTTGCGCCCTAGTTGCCCCCAGTTGCACCCTAATTGCGCCCTAGTTGCACCCTAGTTGCGTCCTAGTTGCGCTCTAGTTGCGCCCTAGTTGCGTCCTAGTTGCACCCTAGTTGCGTCCTAGTTCTCCCTAGTTGCACCCTAGTTGCGCCCTAGTTGCGCCTTGTTGTGCCCTAGTTGCGCCCTTGTTGCGCCTTGGTTGTGCCCTAGTTGCGCCCTACTTGCGCCCTACTTGCGCCCTAGTTACGTCCTACTTGCACCCTAGTTGCGTCTTAGTTGCGCACTAGTTGCACCCTAGTTGCGCCCTAGTTGCGCCCTACTTGCACCCTACTTACACCCTACTGGCGCCCTTCTTGCGCCCTAGTTGCGCCTCAGTTTGGCACTAGCTACGCCCTAATTGTGCCCTAGTTGCGCCCTAGTTGCGTCTTACTTGCGCCCTACTTGCACGATAGTTACACCCTAGTTGCGCCCTACATGCACCCTAGTTGCGCCCTAGTTGCGCCCTAGTTGCACCCTAGTTGCGCCCTAGTTGCGCCCTAGTTGCGCCCTGTTTGCGCACAAGTTGCAACCTACATGCGCCCTACTTGCACCCTACTTGCGCCCTAGTTGCGCCTCAGTTGGGGACTAGCTACGCCCTAGTTGTACCCTAGTTGCGCCCTAGTTGTGTCCTACTTGTGCCCTATATGTGCCCTAGTTGTGCCTTTGTTGCGCCCTAGTTGCGCCCTAGTTGCGCCCTAGTTGCGTCCTAGTTGCGCCCTAGTTGCCCCATAGTTGCGCCCTAGTTGCGCCCTAGTTGCGCCCTAGGTGCGCCCTACTTGCACCCTAGTTGCACCCTAGTTGCCCCCAGTTGCGCCCTAATTACGCCTTAGTTGCGCCCTAATTGCGCCCTAGTTGCGCCCTAGTTGCGCCCTAGTTGTGCCCAAGTCGCGCCCTAGTCGAGCCCTAGTTACGCCCTAGTTGCGCCCTAGTTGTGCCCTAGTTGCGCCCTAGTTGCGCCCTAGTTGCACCCTAGTTGCCCCCAGTTGCGCCCTAATTAAGCCCTAGTTGCGCCCTAGTTGAGCCCTAGTTACGCCCTAGTTGCGCCCTAGTTGTGCCCTAGTTGCGCCCTAGTTGCGCCCTAGTTGCACCCTAGTTGCCCCCAGTTGCGCCCTAATTAAGCCCTAGTTGCGCCCTAGTTGCGCCCTAGTTGCGCCTTAATTGCACCCTAGTTGCGCCCAAGTCGCGCCCTAGTCGCGCCCTAGTCGCGCCCTAGTTACGCCCTAGTTGCGCACTAGTTGCACCCTAGTTGCGCCCTAGTTGCGCCCTAGTTGCGCCCTAGTTGGGCGCAACTAGGACGCAACTAGGGCGCAACTAGGGCACAACTAGGGCGCAACTAGGGCGCAACTAAGGCGCAACTAGGGTGCAACTAGGGCGCAACTAGGGCGCAACTAGGGCGCAACTATGGCGTAACTAGGGCGCAACTAGGGTGCAACTAGGGTGCAACTAGGGCGCAACTAGGGCGCAACTAGGGGGCAACGAAGGCGCAACGAGGACGCAACTAGGCTGCAACTAACTAGGGCGCAACTAGGGTGCAACTAGGGCGCAACTAGGGCGCAACTAGGGGGCAACGAAGGCGCAACGAGGACGCAACTAGGCTGCAACTAACTAGGGCGCAACTAGGGTGCAACTAGGGCGCAACTAGGGCGCAACTAGAGCGCAACTAGGGTGCAACTAGTGTGCACGTTGGGCGTAACTAGGGCGTAACTAAGGCACAACTAGGGCGCAAGTAGGACACAACTAGGACGCAACTAGGGGACAACTAGGGCGCAACTAGGGCGCAACTAGTGCGTAACTAGGGTGCAACTAGGGTGCAAGTAGGGCGCAACTAGGGCGTAACTAGGGTGCCCGGGCGCAACAAGGGCGCAACTAGGGGGCAACTAGGGCGCAACTAGGGCGTAACTGGGACGCAACTAGGGCATAACTAGGGTGCAACTAGGGCGCAACAAGGGCGCAACTAGGGGGCAACTAGGGCGCAACTAGGGCGTAACTGGGACGCAACTAGGGCATAACTAGGGTGCAACTAGGGCGCAACTAGGGCGCAACTAGGGTGCAACTAGTGCGCAACTAGGGCACAACTAGGGCGCGACTAGGGCGCGACTAGGGTGCGACTTGGGCGCACCTAGGGCGCAACTAGGGCGCAACTAGGGCACAACTAGGGTGCAACTAGGGCGCAATTAGGGCGCAACTGGGGGCAACTAGGGTGCAACTAGGGCGCAACTAAGGCGCAACTAGGACGCAACTAAAGCGCAATTAGGGCGCACCTGGGGGCAACTAGGGCGCAACTAGGACGCAACTAGGGCGCAACTAGGGCGCAACTAGGGTGTAACTAGGACGCAACTAGGGCGCAACTAGGGCGTAACTAGGGCGCAACTAGGGCGCAACTAGGGCGCAACTAGGGTGTAACTAGGACGCAACTAGGGCGCAACTAGGGCGTAACTAGGGCGCAACTAGGGCGCAACTAGGGCGCAACAAAGGCGCAACTAGGGCACAAATAGGGCACAAGTAGGACGCAACAAGGGCGCAACTAGGGTACATCTAGGGCGTAGCTAGTCCCCAACTGAGGCGCAACTAGGGCGCAAGTAGGGTGCAAGTAGGGCGCAAGTAGGTTGCAACTTTTGCGCAATCAGGGAGCAACTAGGGCGCAACTAGGGCGCAACTAGGGTGCAACTAGGGCGTAACTAGGGTGCATGTAGGGCGCAACTAGGGTGCAATTAGGGCGCAAGTAGGGTGCAACTAAGACGTAACTAGGGCGCAACTAGGGCACAATTAGGGCGTAGCTAGTGCCCAACTGAGGCGTAACTAGGGCGCAAGTAGGGTGCATTAAGGGCGCAAATAAGGTGCAACTAGAGCGCAACTAGGGTGCAACTAGGGCGCAACTAGGGCCTGAATAGGGCGCGACTAGGGCGCGACTAGGGCGCAACTAGGGCGCATTTAGGGCGCAACTAGGGTGCAACTAGGGCACAACTAGGGCGCAACTAAGGCGCAACGAGGGCACAACTAGGACGCAACTAGGGTGCAACAAGGGTACAACTAGGGCGCAAGTAGGGCGCAAGTAGGGCGCAAGTAGGGAGCAACTACGGCACAAGTGGGACACAACTAGGGCGTAACAAGGGTGCAACTAGGGTACAACTTGAGATCAACGAGGGCGCAATGAGGGTGCAACGAGGGCGCAACGAGGGTGCAACAAGGGCGCAACAAGGTTGCAACTAGGGCGCAACTAGGGCGCAACTAGGGCGCAACTAGGGCGCAACTAGGGCGCAACTAGGGCACAACTAGGGTGCAACTAGGGTGCAACTAGGGCACAACTTGGCCGCAAGTAGGGTGCAACTAAGGCGTAACTAAGGCGCAACTAAGGCGCAACTAGGGCGCAAGTAGCGCACAAGAAGGACGCAGCTATGGCGCAACTAGGGTACAACTAGGGCGTAGCTAGTGCCCAACTGAGGCGCAACTAGGGCGAGAGTAGTGCGCAAGTAAGGCGCAACTAGGGCGCAACTAGGGCGCAACTAGGGCGCAACTAGGACGCAAGTAGGGCACAACCAGGGTGCAACTAGGGCACATCTAGGGCGCAACTAGGGCGCAACTAGGGCGCTACTAGGACGCAACTAGGATGCAACTAGGGTACAACTAGGACACAACTAAAGGCGCAACTAAGGGCACAACTAGGGCGCAACTAGGGTGTAACTAGGGTGCAACTAAGGTGCAACTAGGACGCGACTAGGGCGCGACTAGGGCGCGACTAGGGCGCGACTACGGCACGACTAGGGTGCGACTTGGGCGAAACTAGGGCGCAACTAGGGCGTAGCTAAGGCGCAACTAGGGCGCAACTAAGGCGCAATTAGGGCACAACTGGGTGCAACTAGGACGCAACTAGGGCGCAACTTGGGCGTAACTAGGGCACAACTAGGGCACAACTAGGGCGCAACGAGGGTGCAACTAGGGCGCACCTAGGGCGCAACTAGGGCGCAACTAGGGCGAAACTAAGGCGCAACTAGGGCGCAAGTAGGGCACAAGTAGGACGCAACTAGGGCGCAACTAGGGTGCAACTAGGGCATAGCTAGTGCCCACCTGAGGTGCAAATAGGGCGCAAGTAGGGTGCAAGTAGGGTGCAAGTAGGGTGCAACTTGTGCGCAACTAGGGCACGAACTCAGGGCGGAACTAGGGCGCAGCTAGGGCTCAACTAGGGTGCAAGTATGGCGCAACTAGGGTGCAACTAGGGCGCAAGTAGGGCGCAAGTAAGACGTAACTAGGACACAACTAGTGCACAACTAGGGCGTAGCTAGTGCCCAACTGAGGCGCAACTAGGGTGCAAGTAGGGCGCCAGTAGGGTGTAAGTTTGGTGCAATAAGGGCGCAAGAAGGGCGCAACTAGGGTGCCACTAGGGCGCAACTAGGGTGTAACTAGTTTGAAAGTTGGGCGCAACTAGGGCGCAACTAGGGCGCAACTAGGGCGCAAGTAGGGTGCAACCAGGCTGCAACTATAGCGCAACTAGGGCGCAACTAGGGCGCAACTAGGGCGCAACTAGGGTGCAACTAGTGCGCAAGTTCGGCGCAACTAAGGCGCAACTAAGGCGCAACTAGCGCGCAAGTAGGGTGTAAGTAGGATGCAACTAGGGCGCAACTAGGGCACAAATAGGGTGTAGCTAGTGCCCAACTAAGGCACAACTAGGGTACAAGTAGGGTGCCAGTAGGGCGCAAGTAGGGTGCAATAAGGGCGCAAGTAGGGTGCAACTAGGACGCAATTAGGGTGCAACTAGGGCGTAACTAGGGCGCGACTAGGGTGCAACTAGGGCGCAACTAGGGCGCAACTAGGGCGCAACTAGGGCGCAACTAGGGTGTAACTAGGGCGCAACTAGGACGCAACAAGGGCGCAACTAGGGCGAAACTAGGGCGCAACTAGGGCGCAACTAGGGTGCAACTAGGGTGCAACTAGGGCGCAAGTAGGGCGCAAGTAGGGCACAAGTAGGGCGCAACTACGGCGCATGTGGGGCACAACTAGGGCGCAACTAGGGTGCAACTAGGGCGCAACGAGGGCGCAACAAGGGCACAACAAGGGCGCAACAAGGGCGCAACTAGGGCGCAACTAGGGCGCAACTAGGGCGCAACTAGGGCGCAACTACGGCACAACTAGGGCGCAACTAGGGCGCAGCTAGGGCGCAACTAAGGCGCAACTAGGGCGCAACAAAGGCGCAACTAGGGCGCAAGTAGGGCACAAGTAGGACGCAACTAGGGCGCAACTAGGATATAACTAGGGCGTAGCTAGTGCCCAACTGAGGCACAACTAGGACGCAAGTAGGGCGCCAATAGGGTGTAAGTATGGTGCAATAAGGGCGCAAGAAGGGTCCAACTAGGGCGCAACTAGGACGCATCTAGGGCGCAAGTAGGGCGCAACTAGGACGCGACGAGGGTGCAACTAGGGCGCAGGTAGGGCGCAACTAGGGTACAACTAAGGCGCAACTAGGGCGCAACTAGGGCGCAACTAGGGTGCAACTAGGGCGCAACTAGGGCGCAACTAGGGCGCAACTAGGGCGGAACTAGGGCGCAACGAGGGTGCAATGAGGGCACAACTAGGGCGCAACTAGGGCGCAACTAGGGCGCAACTAGGACGCAACTAGGGCGCAACTAGGGTGCAACTAGTGTGCAAGTTGGGTGCAACTAGGGCGCAACTAAGGCGCAACTAGGGCGCAAGTAGGAAGAAACTAGGGCGCAACTAGGGGACAACTAGGGCGTTGCTAGTGCCCAACTGGGACGCAACTAGGGCGCAAGTAGGCGCCAGATTGGCGCAAGTAGGCGCAACTAGGGCGCAACTAGGACGCAACTAGGGCGCAACTAGTGCGTAACTAGGGTGCAACTAGGGTGCAAGTAGGGCGCAACTAGGGCGCAACTAGGACGCCCGGGCGCAACAAGGGCGCAACTAGGGGACAACTAGGGGGCAACTAGGGTGCAACTAGGATGCAACTAGGGCACAAATAGGACGCAACTAGGGCACAACTAGGGCGCAACTTGGGCGCAACTAGGGTGCAATTAGGGTGCAACTGGGGGCAACTAGGGCGCAACTAGGGCGCAACTAGGGCGCAACTAGGGCACAACTAGGGCGCAACTAGGGCGCGACTAGGGCGCGACTAGGGCGCGACTTGGGCGCAACTAGGGCGCAACTAGGGCGCAACTAGGGCGCAACTAAGGCGCAACTAGGGCACAAATAGGACACAAGTATGACGCAACTAGGGCGCAACTACGGTACAACTAGGGCGTGGCTAGTCCCCAACTGAGGCGCAACTAGGGCGCAAGTAGGGTGCAAGTAGGGTGCAAGTAGGTTGCAACTTGTGCGCAACCAGGGCGCAACTAGGGCGCAACTAGGGTGCAACTAGGGCGCAACTACGGCGCAACTAGGGTGCAAGTAGGGCGCAACTAGGGTGCAACTAGGGCGCAAGTAGGGCGCAAGTAAGACGCAACTAGCACGCAACTAGGGCACAATTAGGCCGTAGCTAGTGCCCAACTGAGGTGCAACTAGGGCGCAAGTAGGGCGCCAATAGGGTGTAAGTAGGGTACAATAAGGGCGCAAGAGGGGCGCAACTAGGACGCAACTAAGGCGCAACTAGGACGCAACTAGGGTACAAGTATGGCGCAACTAGGGCGCAAGTAGGGCGCAAGTAGGGCGCAACTAGAGCACAACTAAGGCCCAACAAGGGCGCAACTTGGGTGCAACTAGGCGCAACTAGGGCGCATCTAGGGCGCAACTAGGGCGCAACTAGGGCGCAACTACGGCACAACTAGGACGCAACTAGGGCGCAACTAGGGTGCAACTAGGGCGCAACTAGAGCGCAACTAGGGGGCAACTAGGGCGCAACTAGGGCGCAATTAGGACGCAACTAGGGGCAACTAGGGCGCAACTAGGGCGCAACTAGGGCGCAACTAGGGTGCAACTAGGGAGCAACGAGGGCGCAACTAGGGCGCAACTAGGGCGCAACTAGGGTGCAACTAGGGTGCAACTAGGGTGCAACTAGGGTGCAACTAGGGTGTAACTAGTTTGCAAGTTGGGTGCAACTAGGGCGCAACTAAGGCGCAACTAGGGCGTAAGTAAGACGCAACTAAGGGCGCAACTAGGGGACAACCAGGGCGTAGCTAGTGCCCAACTGAGGCGCAACTAGGGCGCAAGTAGGCGCCAGTAGGGCGCAAGTAGGGCGCAACTAGGGTGCAACTAGGGCACAACTAGGATGCAACTAGGGCGCAACTAGTGCGTAACTAAGGTGCAAGTAGGGTGCAACTAGGGAGCAATTAGGACGCCCGGGCCCAACTAGGGCGCAACTAGGGGGCAACTAGGGCGCAACTAGGGTGCAACTAGGACGCAACTATGGCACAACTAGGGCGCAACTAGGGCGCAACTAGGGCGCAACCAGGGTGCAACTAGTGCGCAACTAGGACGCAACTAGGGCGCAACTAGGGCGCGACTAGGGCGCGACTAGGGCGCGAGTTGGGCGCAACTAGGACGCAACTAGGGCACAACTAGGGCGCAACTAGGGCGCAACTAGGGTGCAATTAGGCCGCAACTGGAGGCAACTAGGGCGTAACTAGGGCGCAACTAGGTTGCAACTAGGGCACAACTAGGGCGCAACTAGGGCGCAACTAGGGCGCAACTAGGGCGCAACTAGTCTCAACTAGGGCGAAACTAGGACGCAACTAGGGCGCGACTAGGGTGCAACTTGGGTGCAACTAGGGTGCAACTAGGGCGCAACTAGGACGCAGCTAGGGCGCAATTAGGACGCAACTGGGGGCAACTAGGGCGCAACTAGGGCGCAACTAGGGCGCAAGTAGGGCGCAACTTATGTGCAACTAGGGCGCAACTATGGCGCAACTAGGGCGCAACTAGGGCGCAACTAGGGCGCAACTAGGGCGCAACTAGGGCGCAACTAAGGCCCAACTAGGGCGCAAATAGGGCACAAGTATGACGCAACTAGGGCGCAAGTAGGGTACAACTAGGGAGTAGCTAGTACCCAACTGAGGCACAACTAGGGCGCAAGTAGGGCGCAACTAAGACGCAACTAAGGTGCAAGTAGGGCGCAACTAGGGCGCAAGTAGGACGCAAGTAGGGTGCAACTAGGGCACAACTAAGGCGCAACAAGGGCGCATCGAGGGCGCAACTAGGGTGCAACTAGGGCGCAACTAGGACGCAAATAGGGCGCAACTAGGACGCAACTAGGGCGCAACTAGGGCACAAGTTGAGCGCAACTAGGGCGCAACTAGGGCGTAACTAGGACGCAACTAGGGCGCAACTAGGGCGCAACTAGGGCACAACTAGGGCACAACTAGGGCGCAACTAGGGTGCAACTAGGGCGCAACTAGGACGCAAATAGGGCGCAACTAGGACGCAACTAGGGCGCAACTAGGGCACAAGTTGAGCGCAACTAGGGCGCAACTAGGGCGTTACTAGGACCCAACTGGGGCGCAACTAGAGCGCAACTAGGGCGCAACAAGGGCGCAACAAGGGCGCAACGAGGGCACAACTAGGGCGCAACGAGGGCGCAACAAGGGCGCAACTAGGGCGCAACTAGGGCGTAACTAGGGCGCAACTAAGGTGCAACTAGGGCGCAACTAGAGTGTAACTAGGGCAAAACTAGGGCACAACTTGGGCACAACTAGGACGCAACTAGGTTGCAACTAGGGCGCAACTAGGGCGCAACTAGGGCGCAACTATGGCGCAACCGGGGCGCAACCAGGGTGCAACTAGGGCGCAACTAGGGCACAACGAGGGCGCAACTAGGGTGCAACTAGGATGCAACTAGTGTGCAAGTTGGGCGCAACTAAGGTGTAGCTAAGGCGCAACTAGCGCGCAAGTAGGGCACAAGTAGGACGCAACTAGGGCGCAACTGGGGCACAACTAGGGTGTAGCTAGTGCCCAACTAAGGTACAACTAGGACGCAAGAAGCGTGCCAGTAGGGTGCAAGTAGGGTGCAATAAGGGCGCAAATAGGGTGCAACTAGAGCGCAACTAGGGTGCAACTAGGGCGCAACTAGGGCGTAACTAGGGCTCGACTACGGCGCAACTAGGGCGTAACTACGGCGCAACTAGGGTGCAACGAGGGCATAACTAGGGTGCAACTGCGGCGCGACTAGGGGGCAACTAGGACGCAACTAGGGCGCAACTAGGGCGCAACTAAGGCGCAACAAGGGTGCAACTAGGGCGCAAGTAGAGTGCAAGTAGGGCGCAACTACGGCACAAGTGGGGCACAACTAGGGCGTAACAAGGGCGCAACTAGGGCGCAACTTGAGCGCAACGAGGGCGCAACGAGGGCGCAACGAGGGCGCAACGAAGGCGCAACAAGGGCGCAACAAGGGAGCAACTAGGGTGCAACTAGGGCGCAACTAGGGTGCAACTAGGGTGCAACTAGGGCACAACTAGGGTGCAACTAGGACGCAACTAGGGCGTAACTTGGGTGCAACTAGGGTGCAACTAAGGCGCAAATAAGGCGCAACTAAGGCGCAACTAAGGCGCAACTAGGGCGCAAGTAGGGCACAAGTAGGACGCAGCTAGTGCGCAACTAGGGTAAAACTAGGGCGTAGCTAGTGCCCAACTGAGGCGCAACTAGGGCGAGAGTAGGGCGCAAGTAGGGTGCAACTAGAGCGCAACTAGGGCGCATCTAGGGCGCAACTAGGGTGCAACGAGGGCGCAAGTAGGGCGCAACTAGGGTGCAACTAGGGCACATCTAGGGCGCAACTAGGGCGCAACCAGAGCGCAACTAGGGCGCAACTAGGACGCAACTAGGGCACAACTAGGGCGCAACTAGGGCGCAACTAGGGCGCAACTAGGTTGCAAATAGGGCGCAACTAAGGCGCAACTAGGGCGCGACTAGGGCGCGACTATGGCGCGACTAGGGCACGACTAGGACGCGACTTGGGCGCAACTAGGGCACAACTGGGGCGCAACTAAGGCGCAACTAGGGCGCAACTAGGGCGCAATTAGGGCGCAACTGGGGGCAACTAGGGCATAGCCAGTGCCCAACTGAGGCGCAACTAGGGCGCAAGTAGGGCGCCAGGAGGGTATAAGTTTGGTGCAATATGGGCGCAAGAATGGTGCAACTAGGGTGCAACTAGGGTGCAACTAGGACGCACCTAGGGCACAAGTAGGGCGCAACTAGGGCGCAACTAGGGCGCAAGTAGGGCGCAAGTAGGGCGCAAGTAGGGTGCAACTAGGGTGTAACTAGGGCGCAACTAGGGTGCAACTAGGGCGCAACTAGGGTGCAACAAGTGTGCAAGTTGGGCGCAACTAGGGCGCAACTAAGGAGCAACTAGGGCGCAAGTAGGGTGCAACTAGAGCGCAACTAGGGCGCAACTAGGGTGCAACTAGGGCGCAACTAGGGCGCAAGTAGGGTGCAACTAGGGTGCAACTAGAGCGCAAGTATGGCACAACTAGGGCGCAACTAGGGCGCAACTATGGTGCAACTAGTGCGCATGTTGGGCGCAACTAAGGCGCTACTAAGATGCAACTTGTCGGAATATCAATCAACACCAACAAGTCATTCCTCGAAGTGACCCCACAAATATGGACCGGTTTCTCCCCATTTCTGGTCTACCCCCTCCCGAAGAAGCACATCCTTATATACCCAGGTCCGAGAGAGATCACCTCCGAGCAAATATCCTACACGACTCGTTGGCGGCAGTAACCGAATGGGGCTCCGCACGTGCCAAGCTCCAGTCCACGCAAGCACCGTCGAGCCTACAAACGAACCTCCTGTCCCGCCAAGCCAACGGATCAGGACCAGTCGGCTTACCTCAACTGCGCGACAACAACCGGCTGGCAGCTCATCCGACGGCTCAACACACGCAACGATCAGCAACGACTACCGGGTCTCCCGCTCGCTCCAAGTGGCGGTCCGGTCTCTACTACAAGACAACCATTGCAGAACGTGCTTCCCGCCCCTCACTAGTGTGGCCGAAGTACGAGAACAAACCAAGTACTCGGAGTCGCTTCGCGACTCCACCAATGACTCCAACAACAGAGCGCCTACGGCGCCTGCTCTCGTACCGCCCTCCATAGGTGTAGAGGCTAGCTTAGTAGCTAACTAGGACTATATGTACCTTTGATGTGCTAACCTAAGATTACCCTTTTGTGGTCATTCATCATTCCAGTCATGCCTTTCTCTTCGGCCCGGGCTCTCGCCTTGCCTCCACTCCGGCTCGGCCCTATGGCCCGCCCCCAGATCCAGTTGCCTCTCATCCTGCTTGTGTTCCTATCTCCTTGCATAATCAGCGCCCGCGTACGAGTCCCTGAGTGCACAGGTACAGCTGCCCTGCCAGCCCGCGCTTTCGCGCTGCGGCAAGCAGAACCGGCGAACCTATGCGTCAGCCCTGTACCGCTGTGGCCTCTTCATCATCTCGGCCCGCTCATCCACGCTGAGGCCCTCGTCAATGCTTCGTCCTCTTGCCGGCCCGTGCTTTGTCGCTGCGGCCCTTCCCTCTTGTCGGCCCGTGCCTCGGCGCTGCGGCCTCGCGGCCCGCGCCTCGGCACTGCCACCACCAATTCACACTCATGCTTCTATCATGGTTTAACATTCCTCGTCACAACCTCCAGCGCTCGTGCATATGCACCGCGCCCAGTTCCAGTGCTCTCACAGTGTTTCCCGCAGCGCTCGTCCCTCGGACCGCGCCCAACCTGTTCAATTCTCGTTCGCGTGTGCAGAAGGTCCCCAAAGATGTCTGTTGCCATCTACAATTTCCTGACATGGTATCAGAGCAGAGCGAAAGCTCCTGGTCCATGCGTCCCTCCTGCATCTCCTCTGACGCCTGAAACGCCTTGCCGAAGCGCACAACTGCCAACGTCATACAAGCAACGCTGCACCAGCTCTGCACCTACCGCTCTGCAACATCCGCCTGTAACCTTCATCCCTCTCTGGTCTCACTGCTTCACTCCTCCAAATCTCTTGCCTCAATCGTCGCAGCAGCAGCAAACATCAGCACAAGAAACAACCACCTTCTCTTTGCGGCGCGGCAGCCTTGGTTGTCCTCTTGCCCGGTCCTACTCATCTGCACGCACTTTCCATCTCCCCACGACTACAGGAGCTCAAGTTTCTGACTCTTCCTCGGCTGAACAGCTTCTGGAACACACTCCATATCCAGTGGCGCAGACACATCATGGACTCCAGCATCATTTGTCAACATCCTCTCAGCATGACAGCCCCACCTGGACCCTTGCCTGGATTCTTTGCTCCATCAGCAAACTTCAACAGCTGGAATCTCACGGACAACATCCTGGTCAGCATCAGCAGCGGAACCGGCACTTTCATACAACAGCAACCTCTCTGTGGCGTGACAGGCTCTACTATCCCCTTAACCACCTCTGTCCTCCCCACATGCTCAACAAGTCGGACCAACCGCCAAGTCAAGCACAGTGGAACCTGCAGTCACAACACCTTATTTACGAACTGCCTCTTCAACAAGGACTGCCCTCACCATCTGCTCCCTGCTCGAGGAGCAACAGTCTGGAGCATCTCTGTCAACACGACTTCATCCCCATACAAAACTCCAGCCCCTCATGCACTATGACATACGACTCAGCAGCGGCATCACGGGTGCAGTTACCAGATGCATCCCCTCTCCACAAAAGCAGTCCCTCAGCACTCCAACAACGCCAGACACTACGGTCCTCGCTAGAGCACAGCTGCATCGGCCTTCCGTCCAGCATCACCATCTCCAAGCAGAAGCAAGAACAAACACCTTCCCACACATCAGCCACTTCCTTGCGGTGCAATAGCTTGAGCTGTTCCCTTGACCGCTTCTCCTCCTCCGCACAACCTTTCAACAGCAGCAGCATCCAGCCACTAACAGTCGCACGCACCAACAGTATTGATCTCTCCCACAGCCCACACTTTTCTCCGCACAACCAACACAAGTGGCCTCAACACCATGATCATCAGCAGCAACAGCTTCAGCCAACGACTCACCCTTCAATCAAACACCCCCTTCAGGTCAACATACTCACCAACCACTCATTCGCCTACTCCATCCTCACTAACTTGCTTGACATATCCTGCTCAAACCTCACCTCACTTCACACCTCAACACAACCCTCTCTGACCCTACCAACGCGGCACATTGCTCACAAGCAATCCCTTGCCGCCTCTACGCCTCCTCCACTACTGATGCCATCACTCTGGCACCACACTCCCAAAACCACACAACCACTGGCTTCACTCAACCACACTCTCTACAGCTCAACCGTCGTGACTTGTGGTATTGAGGGGGCGTGTCGGAATATCAATCAACACCAACAAGTCACTCCTCGAAGTGACCCCATAAATATGGACTGGTTACTCCCCATTTCTGGTCTACCCCCTCCCGAAGAAGCACATCCTTATATACCCAGGTCCGAGAGAGATCACCTCCGAGCAAATATCCTACACGACTCGTTGGCGGCAGTAACCGAATGGGGCTCCGCACGTGCCAAGCTCCAGTCCACGCAAGCACCGTCGAGCCTACAAACAAACCTCCTGTCCCGCCAAGCCAACGGATCAGGACCAGTCGGCTTACCTCAACTGCGCGACAACAACCGGCCGGCAGCTCATCCGACGGCTCAACACACGCAACGATCAGCAACGACTACCGGGTCTCCCGCTTGCTCCAAGTGGCGGTCCGGTCTCTACTACAAGACAACCGTTGCAGAACGTGCTTCCCGCCCCTCACTAGTGTGGCTGAAGCACGAGAACAAACCAAGTACTCGGAGTCGCTTCGCGACTCCACCAACGACTCCAACAACAGAGCGCCTCCGGCGCCTGCTCTCGTGCCGCCCTCCATAGGAGTAGAGGCTAGCTTAGTAGCTAACTAGGACTATATGTACCTTTGATGTGCTAACCTAAGATTACCCTTTTGTGGTCATTCATCATTCCAGTCATGCCTTTCTCTTCGGCCCGGGCTCTCGCCCTGCCTCCACTCCGGCTCGGCCCTATGGCCCGCCCCCAGATCCAGTTGCCTCTCATCCTGCTTGTGTTCCTATCTCCTTGCATAATCAGCGCCCGCGTACGAGTCCCTGAGTGCACAGGTACAGCTGCCCTGCCAGCCCACGCTCTCGCGCTGCGGCAAGCAGAACCGGCGAACCTATGTGTCAGCCCTGTACCGCTGTGGCCTCTTCATCATCTCGGCCCGCTCATCCACGCTGAGGCCCTCGTCAATGCTTCGTCTTCTTGCCGGCCCGTGCTTTGTCGCTGCGGCCCTTCCCTCTTGTCGGCCCGTGCCTCGGCGCTGTGGCCTCGCGGCCCGCGCCTCGGCACTGCCACCACCAATTCACTCTCATGCTTCTATCATGGTTTAACATTCCTCGTCACAACCTCCAGCGCTCGTGCATATGCACCGCGCCCAGTTCCAGTGCTCTCACAGTGTTTCCCGCAGCGCTCGTCCCTCGGACCGCGCCCAACCTGTTCAGTTCTCGTTCGCATGTGCAGAAGGTCCCCAAAGATGTCTGTTGCCATCTACAATTTCCTGACACAACTAGCACGCAAGTAAGGCACAAGTAGGACGCAACTAGCGCACAACTAGGGCACAACTAGGGCGTAGCTGGTGCCCAACTAAGGCACAACTAGGGCGCAAATAGGGTGCCAGTAGGGCGCAAGTAGGGTGCAATAAGGGCGCAAATAGGGTGCAACTAGGGCGCAACTAGGGCGCAACTAGGGCGCAACTAGGGCGCAACTAGGGCGCGACTAGGGCGCAACTAGGGCGCAACTAGGG
>SZWC01010739.1:2813-13973 GCA_023375785.1 Penium margaritaceum | reverse complement strand
CCACCACCACCACCACCACCACCACCACCGCCGCCGCCGCCGCCGCCGTCGCCGCCGCCACCACCACCACCACCCACCACCACGACAACAGGCAAGAGGAAAAAGGCGACTTGACTGAGGAGCACACGGCTGGCCCAAGAGGCAGCTGTCAAACAACGGCAACGAAAAACGAACTGAGGCTCAAACCACTTTTGTCTCTCCTCTGAGTCGACGACGGTCAACGACAAACGAACTGAGGCTCAAACCCCTTTTGTCTCTCCTCTGAGTCGACGACGGTCAACGACAAACGAACTGAGGCTCAAACCACTTTTGTCTCTCCTCTGAGTCAACGACGGTCAACGACAAACGAACTGAGGCTCAAACCACTTTTGTCTCTCCTCTGAGTCGACGGCGGTCAACGACAAACGAACTGAGGCTCAAACCACTTTTGTCTCTCCTCTGAGTCGACGACGGTCAACGACAAACGAACTGAGGCTCAAACCACTTCCATCTCTCCTCTGAGTCGACGACGGTCAACGAGCAGTGGTGTATTTTAGTATCGACCAGTGCAAGTGAGCGGGTATCGGCTGGGGACATGCGCTGGCGTCAGCGGCACGCGGAATGGGACAGGCGCTGTGACCGGAAGTGAGGACGGGAGAGGGAGGAAGGGGGAGTGGAGGAGGGAGTGGGGGATGGGGGGGGACGAGGGTGGGAGGGAGTGAGGGCGGGGGAGAGGGGACACACAGTAAGGATGATGGCGGCGTCGTTGAGGCACTCGACGGCCAGTTTGAAGCCGAAGTTGGGATCCATCTGCACCCGTCGACGCCATGCCGTCACCACCAAGTGCAGCAGCGGAAAACCACCACCGACTGGAGAGCCGTCTGACGAGCTTTCTTCCCCTCCTTCTCCGTCGTCACCCCTTCCCCTCCCGCCGCCACCGCCGCCATCACCATCGCCCATTCCACCGCCGTCGCCGCCGCTCAATTCCGCCGTCTCGGCTTTGATTTGACATCTCCATGGTGCAGGCGTGTTGTGTGACCTTCGATCTCTCTCGTTTGTTTGCACGATACACCGACATCTAGGCTGGCAGGGATGCGATACATTGCGCCAGGTTTCTGCAGAACGCCCAGGAGCAAGCGCTGCCGGCCGCCATCCGAAGGCTCCGGCGCTGCTGCTTGTGTGTGCGCGTTGGCGGGCGGCGGCCACTTTGCCACTGGGTCTGATTCGCTGGTGGAGGGTCACGCTGTCGTGCGGTGTCCGTGGGCTTGGTCGGACGAGGCGGGGAAATGCGCATTCCACCGACTCGTCTGCCCGGCAGCGGTGGCTGACTGTGAGCCTGCGTGTCAAAAGAGTGGGAGCGCTCAGGGCAGCAGCCATGGTTCCTGGTTCAGCTAGACGAAGATGGACTGGAGGCACTGCGTGTCCGTGGGAGCAGCAGGGAGTTGACGATTAGTCAATGATGTGCAGTTGTGCAGTCAGCAGCTCGTGTGGCGACGCAAGGAGCAACCAAGTGCCGGAGCGCTTGCGGGTTGATGCCTGCGCTGCCAGAGCAGAGCACAACACGATCGACAGACACGGACAGCGACTGGCGCTTTGCGGCACAGAGGTGATAGGCCTCGGTCCTGCCGCTGCTGCCGCGACTGCCGACGCGGCCAACGAGCGAGGCGTGTGCTGGCCAGAGATGGCGCGAAGCCGGTCGAGGCGCTTCCATCGAGGTGTGGGCAATTTGCTTCTTTGCTTGAGAAAAGAGTCCAAACTTGTCACCGGCATAGGAGTCGATTCGCATGGAAAACTAATCTTCCTTGACACAGAAGTTTATGAAACCGTTGGTTTCCTTCCCTGAGAAGCATTTATGATCTCATTTATATCTCCATTTTCTTTTTACACGCACACCGTTCGCATCGGCGGAAAGGAACACAGATATTTCCGAACAATGCGCGCGCTTTCCCTTCCGCGTCGTCCCTGGATACTCTCGCGAGCCATGTGATCGGCGATCCGTTGACTCGCTGCGTGTGCCGCTGTGCCCGGCCCTGCTCTGCCCCACAACCACCTTGGCTCAAGCCGGAAAATGGATGCGAACCATCGTTATTTGAGAGGGTTTGCAATCGTTTAAAGTATTTTTAAATCGAATCCACATTGTTTCTCGACCCGCCTTCTTGACGTAGTCCAATTATCTCTGAAAGCTGAGCCGGGCCCCTGGCCGAAACCGACTTGGTGTATGTTGCTGCCTCAGCAAGAAGCAAGCCGCAGGGTTGAACCTGACCACCCAGGTCATAAGTTTCAAACAGGGGTAAAAGTTCGGATGATTCCACACCAATGTGAGGTGAAAGCTCAGGGAGAAAATATCATTTATTTCTGAAGGAAGATATATAATAATCATAGCGTTAAAAAATTCATCTTCAAGAGTTTAGCATAGGACCAAGAAGAAGTTTTACATGAATGGAGGGAGAGATTGAGCCAAACATGATTCAGGATGTGCGGACAAGAATTTTGAAAGAAATGAAAAAGGTGATTTTTCAATAAGACGGTGTTCACGGCAATAGAGAAGGAAGCAATTTTTGAATCCTTCCTCTACACAAAATGGGGAAGGACTTGAGCCCTTTTGGGGAAACGGGTACCACAGGCATTACGGATGGAACATAAGATAATATTCTTCTATACACCACTCCCGCAAAGAGGTGAGGGGAGAAAGCACAACTTTGCCTACATATAATGCTCATGAAGTTGTGTCCCGGGAGGTCACCTGAGAAGCGATTCATTTGAACAGCATGACAGTGTGGAAGACCAAACATCCGTTCTACTTGGTGAATACAAACTGAGGCAATTTCTTTGCCTTCAATGTGTGATGTTCTAGCCCAATGGTGCACTAAGAGTGTGGAGAATGGGATCTACTTAAAAAAGGGATAGCCAATGACCGGTGATGGTTGATTTGCGATCGGAATTTGATTTGTAGCGGGGAGTTGATCGGCAAACGGAAATCTATTTGCACAAGGAGTTGATTTCTGACAGAATTTGATCTATCGCGAGGAGTTGATTTGCGACAAGGGCTGATTTGCGACGAAAAGTTGATTTGCGCGACTGATTTGCGACTGGGGCTTCGTTTTCAACAAAAATCTACTTTGGAATGCGGGGTTTATTTGCGACGAAGAGTTCACTTGCGATGGGGAATTTATTTGCAACAGGAGGTTTATTTACGACCTGGATTTGATTCGCAACTGGGGATTGATTTGCGACAGGGAATTGATTCGCAACATTGAAATGATCTGCAACAAGAGTTTATTTATCACAGGGATTTGGTTTGTGACGGGGAGTTGGTTTGCAACAGGGATCTGATTTGTAACCGGGAGATGATTGGGGACTTCGAGTTCATTTGCAACGGGCAGATGGTTTAGGAACAGGAGTTAATCTGTTGCGGGGGTTGATTTGCAAAAGGGAGTTGATCTGACACGGAGAGTTCATTTGTGTAACGGATTCGACGGAATCCTTGGCCGACTAGGCCAAAACCGCGGTGCTTGAGGGTCTCCGACCCTCAAGCCATTTCGTCTCACCGCCCACAGTCCCAGGTGACCCTGCTCGAGCCACGTGGCTCCTTCGACCGGTCGGCGTGGCACTGCCACGCTACACTCCCCCCCGCTAGGAGTGAGAGCCGCCTCGGCATCTCCGGTAATCCCGACGTGGGATTCGAGCCCTGGAGCTCTGATACCAATGTAACGGATTCGACGGAATCCTTGGCCGACTAGGCCAAAACCGCAGTGCTTGAGGGTCTCCGACCCTCAAGCCATCCCGTCTCACCGCCCACAGTCCCAGGTGACCCCCCTCGAGCCACGTGGCTCCTTCGACCGGTCGGCGTGGCACTGCCACGCTACAATTTGCTTCTGGGAGTTCATTTGCGACAGGGAGTTGATTTGCGACCGGGAGTTGATTTGTGACAGGGAGTTGATTTGTGACAGGGAGTTGATTTGGGGTGGTGAGTTGATTTACGATGGGATTTTGTTTGCTACGTGGAGTTTATTTGCAATGGAGAGTTAAATTGCAACGGGAAATTTGATTTGCGACAAGGATTTGATTTGTGACAGAGTTGATTTGCGACGGGGAGTTGATTTACGGCAGGAAGTTGATTTACTACTGAGAGTTGATTTGTGACTGGGAGTTAACTTGGGACGGAGAGTTGATTTGTGAACATGAGTTGAAATCTGACGGGGAGATGATTTGCGACGGGGAGTTGATTTGCTACTAGAATTTGATGAGGAATGGGGTGATGATTTGTAACAGGGAGTTCATTTGTGACAAGAGCTAATATGGGACGGAGAGTTGATTTGCGACAGGGAGTTAATTTCCGACAAATATTTGATTTGTGATGGGGAGTTGATTTGGGAAACAAAGTTGATTTACAAGGATTTGATTTGCGAACAGAGTTTATTTGTCACCAGGAGTTAATTTGTGAGTAGAGTTTACTTGCGACGAGGAGTTCATTGCAACTGATAGTTGATTTGTGACAGGAATGTGATTTGCAACCTGGCGTTTATTTGCAATGGGTGATTTCTTTGCGACAAAGAGCTGATTTGCAATGGGAGTGAGTTTGCAACGCGAAGTTTATTTGCGACGGGGAGTTGATTGGCAACCGGGAGTCGATTTGCAGGTGGGAGTTGATTTGTCACCGGGAGTTGATTTCCGACGGGTGTTGATTTGCGGCCAGGAGTTCGTTTGCAACCCGAGTTGATTCGCGACCGGGAGTTGATTTCTGACCAGAGTCATTTTGTGACCACGATGTTCATTTGCGACTAGACCTGAATTGTGATAGAAGTCGAGTTGGAATGGGGAGTTGATTGACAAAGGGGAGTTGACGTACAACCAGAAGTTCATTTGCGACCGAGAGTTGATTTGCGACGAGAAATTGATTTGTGGCAGAAAGTTGATTTACAACAAATAGTTCATTTGTGACCGGGATTTGATTTGCGCTCGGGAGTTGATTTGTGACGGGAGTTGATTTGAGATAGACGGTTAACTTGTGACAGGAGTTGATTTTTAGCTGAGAGTTGATCTGCGACGGGGAGTCCATTTGCGACAGGGAGCTTATTTGCAACCGGGGGTGGATATGTGACGGAAAGTTGCTTCGCTATAGGGTTTGATTTGCGACCAGGAGTTTGCCGTATTATTGCCTAAATTCGCACCACTTTTCACCAAAGTGTAATTTGAAAAGCTAATTCGACCACCCGGGACCAAGTTTTGTGCCGTTCTGGTACAGGGGGTGGGTGACAAATGTATGATTAAACTCGATCAGAGCCCATTTGACTTTGTTCTGTGGCACTTACCAATCGAGCATTCGGCCAAAGAAATTTGCTTGCTTGAACTTGAGCAAGCAAATCCACGGTCCACGGCGCTTGGACGCCATCGACGTCCAAGCGCCGTTTGCGCTTGGGTTCGCCCGACTGTGCGCAATGCTCTGACGCGGGGCGTTGAGCGTGCTTGCTCAATTACAGAGCCAATAAACCGCCGAAGAATTTTGAACATTGCCCTGGAAGTTTTTTTATGCGTGCCATTATTCGTACCCAGTAAGCCAAGTGATTTCTAACCGTTGTGGACTATGACACAAGGAGTATTTTTTCGTTATGAAACTACCTCATAATTATTTATGTTGCGAATTTAGGCGGTAATACAGTATTTGCAAAAGAGACTTGCTTTGGGATGGGGAGTTGATTTGGGAAGGGAGTTGATTTGTGATGGGAAGTTTATTTGTGACCAAGATTTGATTAACAACGGGAGTTGATTTACGACGTGGAGTTGAATTGCGACCGGGAGTTGATTTACGACGTGGAGTTGAATTGCGACCGGGAGTTGATTTGGGATGGGGAGTTGATTTGCGACAAGGAGTTGATTGGCGATTGGGAGTTCATTTGTGGCGGGACTTGATTTGGGATGGGGAGTTGATTTGTGATGAGAGTTGGTTTGCGACGAGGAGTTCATTTACAACGTGAGAGTTGTTTTGCGGCCGGTGACCGGCCGCAAAACAACTACTGTTTGCGACAGGGATTTGATTTTGGATGGGGAGTTGATTTGTGGCAGTGAGTCCATCTACAACAGGACTTTGATTTTGTCACAGAGCATTCATTTGCGACTGATACTTGATTTACGACGGGAAGTTGATTTTCAACAAGGGGTTTATTTGTGACGGAGAGTTGCTTTGCGATGGGGAGTTGATTTGCAACCGGAAGTTCATTTGTCGCGGGGAGTTAATTTGCAACGGAGATCATTTGCGATGGGGCATTGATTTGCAACAGGGAGTTAATTTGTTCCTAGGATTTGATTTGCGACGGGGGGTTCATTTGTCACTGGTAAATGATTTGCGACAGGGAGTTGATTTGTGACGGGACTTGATTTGCAACGGGGAGTTGATTTGCGATTGGAGGTTGATTTGCGATTGGAAGTTGATTTGCGACGGGGAGTTGATTTGCGACCGGGAGGTTATTTGGGACGGGGAGCTGATTTGCCGTTGGTAGTGGATTTATGACCAGAAGTTGATTTGCGATGGAAGTTTATTTGTGAGAGGGATTTTATTTATGACATGGTGTTGATTTACGACGGGGTGTTGATTTGTGATGGAGAGTTTATTAACGACCAAGAGTTGATTTGCAACGAAGAGTTAATTTGCGACTGGGAGTTGATTTACACAAGGACTTGATTCAGGATGGTGAGTTTATTTGCAATGGATTTCAGTTGCGACTTGGAGTTGATTTGTGACAAAGAGTTGATTTGCAACGGGGAGTTGATTTACGACAGGAATTTCATTTGCAATGGGGAGTTTATTTGTTATTGGGAGTTGAGTTGCGTCAGAGATTGGATTAGCGACCGGAAGTTTAAATCCAACGGGGAGTTTATTTGCAACGGGAGTTGATTTGTGACCAGGATATTATTTGCGACGGGGAGTTGATTTGGGATGGGGTGTTCATTTACGATGGGGAGTTCATTTGCGAGGGGAGTTGATATGGGACGGAGAGTTTGTTTGCGACAGGGAGTTGATTTGAGGCATTAAGTTGATTTGTGACAGGGAGTTGATTTACGACAGAAAGTTGCTTTGCAACCAGGAGTTGATTTGTGACAAGGAGTTGATTTGTGAACAAAGTTGACTTTTGACAGGGAGTTGATTGCAACAGAGAGTTGATTTGTGACAAGGAGTTGATTTACCACCGGGGATTTACTTGAGATTGGTAGTTTATCTGCGACAGAGAGTTGATTTGCAACAGGAGATTGATCTGTGACGGGGAGTTTATTGGTAACCAGGAGTTGATTTGCGACTACGAATCGAACTGTGACCGGGGATTTATTTGCGACAGGGAGTTGATCTGCATCCAGGAGTCGATATGCAACCAGAGTTGATTTTCAACCAGGAGTTCATTTGTGACCAGCGATGTTTTGCGACAAGGAGTTGATCTACGACCAGAGCTGATTTGTGACGGGGGTTGAGTTGGGATGGGGATTTTATGTTTGACGGGAAGTTTTTATGCAACCAGGAGTTCATTTGCGATCGGGAGTCGATTTACAAGAGGAAGTTGATTGGTGATGGAGACTTGATTTATGACGGTGAGTTGACTTGAGATGGATATCTGAGTTGCGACGGGGAGTTGATTTGCGACAGGAGTTGAAATGGGACAAAAACTTGATTTGTGACAGGGAGTGATTTGCAACGGATAGTTGATTTGTGATGGGAAGTTGATTTACGGCTGAAAGTTGATTTGCGACCAGGAGTTGATTTGTGACCAGAGATGATTTGTGACCAGAGATGATTCGCCATGGGGAGTTGATCTACGACCAATCATTTGTTTTTGAAACGGGTGATTTATTTGTGATGGAGAGTTTATTTGCAACGGGAGTCAATTTGCAACGGGAAGTTGATTTGTGACGGGGAGTTGATTGGCGACTGGGAGTTCCTTTGTGACTTGAGGTTGATTTGTGACATGGAATTTATATACGACGGGAGTTGATTTGCAACCAGGAGTATATTTGCAACCAGAGTCGATTTGCGACCAGGAGTTGATTTGCAACGAGGAGTTGATTAACCACCGGTATTTGATTTGCGACAGGGAGTTTATTTGCAACCAGGGTTTTATTTGTGACAGGAGTTGATTTGCGACGGGGAGCTGATTTGCGACAAAGAGTTTATTTGCAACGGGAGTTTATTTGTGATGGAGGGTTGATTTGGGACCGGGATTTGATTAGCAACGGGGAGTAAACTTGCCATGGACAATTGATTTGTGACCGGGGTTGATTTGCGATGGGGAGTTGATTTGTGACAGAGCGTCAAATTACGACAAGTATTTCATTTACAACCGGGAGTTGATTTACGACAGAATTTTTATTTTGGACGCGCAGTTGATTTGTGAGGGGGAGTCTAACTGGAACACGGAGTTGATTTTCAATGAGGATGTGACTTCTGACATGAGTCGATTTGTTATGGGGAGTTGATTTGTGACCAAGAGCTGATCTGCAACGGGGTGTTGATTTGCAACAGGAGTTGATCTGTGACCAGGAGGTGAGTTGTGATGGGGAGCTGATTTCCGACAGGGAGTTGATTTGTGATGGGGAGTTGATTGTGACAAAGAAATGATTTTCAATGGATAGTTGACCTGCGACCGGGATTTGATTTTTTACAGGGAGTTGAATTTTGATGTGGTATTTGCTGTGATTTGTGCCGTTTCTGTACAGTTTACTGTGACCACTCGGCCGTGTCCATACTCGTGCAGATCCCTGAGGCAGGCGGCCCTGGTGACACCGGCGCGACGACAGGCGGCGGACTACCCGTTTGGAGCTGACCGACCACTATTCCAGAGCCCCAGATGTCACCGGGACTCCTTGCTGTGCCTTCTACGTCTTGCAGGCGCCTTTCGGCGGACTGGGCATGAGACCCATTTGCATGTTTTTGCATTATACACTCGCTGTCAGTCGATGGATGCATGCATGTGACCAGTCGTTGCGTGCGTCTTTTGATTCTGCACGTCTAGGTTCAGACGGCGTAGGATTCTGACATGTGTGCGCAGAGTTACGGCCAAAACAGTGGTTTTGGGCCGGTTTTAGGACAGCTCTTGGACTGCCGCGTGCGACACCCGCCGTGCGCCGCGGCAGGTATTTATGCCCTGGACCTGTCANTCTCTCTGCATTTACTAAGCTATTGAAGCTTATGAGACTTTGCGCGTCTCCCTAGCCTGATCCTTGCTGTTTCTTGCACCTGCCTGCTTGCTAGTGCGTCAGCTGACTGGACAGTGTCGCCACGTCAGCAGCAGCAAGGCTAGGAAGCTTCCTAGCAGTTTCTCTTGGTATCAGAGCGGTGAGACAGATCTCACCGAGCTGCGCAGCAGAGACGCAGCAGAGCAGCAGCAGTGAGAGTCACCGCTGCAGCAGATCTTCTGGGACCCGTTGGAGACGGTCGACCGCCGTCAACGTGAGATCGCAACTGCAGAGACAACAGCAGCGACGCGTACCACCACGCAGGGGGACGTGGCGGCGGCGGTGCCAGCAGCCCTTCTCCCACCGTCGCCGCAGCTGAGTAGCAGCAGTGGCGCAGCAGCCACAGCCGCAGCAGCAGCGTGACAGCAGCCGCGGCAGCAGCAGCGGCGGTAGCAGCAGCGCAGCAGCCGCAGCGGCGGCGGCGGCAACAGCAGCCGCAGCGGCGGCAGCAGCATCAGCAGCCGCAGCGCAGCTGCAGCAGCAGAAGCAGCAGCGGCAGCGTGGCAGCGCGGCAGCGCAGCAGCAGCAGCGGGCGGCGGCGGCAGCGAGCTGCTGCTGCAGCGCGCAACAGCAGCAGCGGCAGCGTGCAGCTGCTGCTGCCACCGCCGCGCACGCAGCCACGCAGCTGCGCAGCCACGCTGCTGCGCAGCTTCCGCACAGCCTCCGCGCAGCCGCCACTGGGCGGCTGCACGCTCGCGCAGGACCGCGAGCGGAACAACAAAAAAAAAGGAAAAAAAAAACGCCAGCGTTGATGCTGACATCAGCATTCTGCTTGCTGACGTCATCAGGTCGTGCTGACGTCAGCAACCACCTGCTGACGTCAGCACTATACTTAGGCAAATTTTTGGCCGGATAGTAAAAAATGGCCAGCGTCTCAACTCCTCGAGAAACGCTGACGGTTTCAAAATCCGACAAACTTGACCTGTTTGTCCATACTGAGCGGCGACATGGAGCCGGACAAGGGGAAGGCGACTGGTGATCCCTCCTCCTCCTCCTCTGGCGTCCTGAGCCCACGCTCGCAGGCCATTGAGGACCTGAGGAGCCAGCAGGTTGAGATGCGCCGCCTCCAGCGGGAGCAGACTGAGGCCCTCCGCACGCTGACTGAGCTCTTGCGTAGCCAGTCCACAGACCCACGGCAGGTTTCCGGGGGAGCTGCCGGCGTCGCGTTCTCTNGTTTTTCATGCTCGCACAAAGCACATTGCGGTTGAGCATCACTTCGTTCGTGATCTGGTGGAGCGACGCGTGATCTCCATCATGTGGGTTGGCACTGACTTGCAGCGAGCTGATTTCTTGACGAAGGCACTTGCACGCGGAAAGTTCCTGGTGGCCATTCGTTCTGTTGGGCTTCGCCCCGTGCGTGACAGTGGTTGAGTGTGGGATGTACGTTGCCGTCTCATCTGTCTGTGTCATTCACTATGTGGTTGTACCAGTGCTGCACGCGTATGGACATGCGTACCATCGGGTCATGGGGGAGTGTTGTGCTTTGTGCCGTTCCTGTACAGTTTACTGTGACCACTCGGCCGTGTCCATACTCGTGCAGATCCCTGAGGCAGGCGGCCCTGGTGACACCGGCGCGACGACAGGCGGCGGACTACCCGTTTGGAGCTGACCGACCACTATTCCAGAGCCCCAGATGTCACCGGGACTCCTTGCTGTGCCTTCTACGTCTTGCAGGCGCCTTTCGGCGGACTGGGCATGAGGCCCATTTGCATGTTTTTGCATTACATACTCGCTGTCAGTCGATGGATGCATGCATGTGACCAGTCGTTGCGTGCGTCTTTTGATTCTGCACGTCTAGGTTCAGACGGCGTAGGATTCTGACATGTGTGCGCAGAGTTACGGCCAAAACAGTGGTTTTGGGCCGGTTTTAGGACAGCTCTTGGACTGCCGCGTGCGACACCCGCCGTGCGCCGCGGCAGGTATTTATGCCCTGGACCTGTCAGTTGTCATTTCTCTCTGCAT